>CM033645.1:30245443-30435317 GCA_019512145.1 Engystomops pustulosus | reverse complement strand
CTTTGTGATACATGTGATGAGTTGCCTGTTTAGTCTCACTTTTGCAAGTTTTTGTCGGGTGCGACTTTTCAGTCCCAAATAGTAGCTCCCAAAAGAAAGTCTGGGTCTAGCATGCTCTGTTTTGGTATTTATTAGGTGCAAGAATGGGACAGTTCAGAGCCCAAAAGTCGCACAAGTTGAGCAAACATCTGGTCTTCAACGATAAATACGGCAACTGTATTACATCCTTGAGGCAGCTAACTTTGGTACAATGCTTGCTTCTGCTCCAAAAAAGTCTCCAACTGCGAAAGTCTTACAAAAAGTTGCATGAAAAAAAAAAAAGAAAGCAATACGAGTGATACAGTCGAAAAAGCCTTGGTAGTTTTTGCAGTTGATTTATCCTATACGATTTTATATGGACACGAGAAAAAAGAATCTATAATATCAGTTACTCCTTTGTCTGATAAGTCCTGCTGGGATGTGTTGTGCTACGAAACATAAGAAACTTTTCTTTGGCTGTAGCATTTTTCGGCATTTTTCTATTTGTTTTATTACTTATTATATATTACCAAATATAAGATTACAATCAATCTGGACAACACCAGGCACCCTAATGTTACTGAATAACTGCTAAGGTATTCTTTATGGTCATAAAGTTAAGGTATTTAGAAAGGGCCTCTGTTATGACAGCAGGAAAAGTGAGTCTGCTTTTCAGCTCCCACCTTTGACAGCATGGTTGCTCTGGAAGAACAGAGAGATGAGTCCCTGGTTCTGCTTGGTGAGTAGGAAGCATTTGATAAGTGCATGGCTTCGCTTCCGGGCCCGTCCACAGCGTAGCCTTTGTTTCATCTACACATGATTAAATGCTCTACAGGGCAATTATATACTGGAGGAAGGAAAAGCCAACTCTCTCCTGGTTTCCTCAATCAGTGTGATTGAATTTCTTCTAGTACAGCAGCGGTAGCAGGGGCAGACTCGATGACTTTTCCTGGTAAATATTCTGTAGCTTAGCAAAGAGCTCTTGTTTAACTGCTTGCTGTTCCTTTTTATTATGTGCAAATTGTGGCTTAATAGATTTACAGTAGTCATAAAACTGCTATTTTTGAGAAAACCTAAGTAGCCAACCAGGCTTGAGTTGTCCCATACTTTAATACACAGATGGGATAGAATACTAGAAATATTAAATATCACTCCAGAAAATATGTATTCTTTTATTTCAATGAGGGATTAGATTGGAACTTGGGTAGGACCTCTTGTTCTTTTGTTTCTTACAATTTCCATTTTGTCAGAAACATTTCTAGTTCTCTAGATGTATCAGAAAATAATGAAATTCTGAAAATGTATCTTAAAAACATACAACCATGAAGGATTTTCTATGGCATATATACCATTATCACCTGTGTATAGTTATTAAAATACATTACATTATACATTATAAATTGCAATATTTTATATTTTAAAAATAACCTCAAGCAGTAAATAAATATACAGAAAACATATATATAGCAGCATAATTGCCACTCCTTTACACCCCCTCCCTTCTGACTTGCAAGAGGACGGTAGAGTAGAAGGACAAAAAGTTGCAATTCCTGGCCGAGCGCCAGGAATTTCTACTTTTTTTTATCTCTTGTACACCAGAAAACTGTGGAAAAAGCAATGACATCCCCTCCACCACTAAATCTAGTTGTGTCATGAAAAACAATGGTGCACATTAAAAGAGTGGTGCAAAGTGCACAAAATGCAGTTTGCCTGTGTATGATGCTGGGTGTGCCAGATTCATGAAGAACGGGCACTAGAAATCATGAATCTGGTGCTCCCTGCACTGCCCCAACGTTTTTTTGGTGCACCTTTAACATGGGCGTCCCGCAGACTTTGCACCGGAACACTCCCTAATTTATGTCGCATGATGCCTAGTGCAGCTATGCCAGAAAAGGATAGAGTACAACACAATTGTGGTGCAGCGCCTTCTTAAATACCTGTGCAAGCAGCTTGCACCTAAAAGAATGTGCAAATTCTGCCCGAAAACTGTCAAAAGCCCTAAGTATATGTGCCCCGATATTCTTCATGTGCTGCTATTTCTCTGTTGTTAGACTTTGTCTCACTTTCAGCCCAAAGGTATATCATATAGCTTGTATAGATCAGGTGCATTTCAAAATATTCTTTAGAAGTAGTTATAAGTTAATTCAGTAGAATTCAAAATAATTTCAAGAATTAAAAAAAAAAAAAAACTGTTCAGGTTTGACACTCACCCAGACCCACATGTAACACAGACAATTAGCAGGGGGTGTTGGTTTGAGATAAAGTTCGGGGTTGGATCCATGGGACCCAAACTGGCAAAATTTGGTATGTCCCTTGTATTTCAGTTTTGCTCAACATCCAAAAGCTGATTTTTGGTAGGTACCTAGTACTTTTTATCCTACTTGAATCCTATCTGATCAGTGCACTTGTATTGTTGTGTTAAATGTTATTACAACTGTATCTTTTTTTTTGCACATTTTGTATCCATGCACAGCCATTCTCTATTTAACTTTGTGGGAGTGCCCAGTGTATAGGTTTGCCTATTTGAATAACTCCCACAGTGTTGAATAGAGTGTGGCTGCACATGCGTGGCACATTGGGGCAGATTTACTTACCCGGTCCATTCGCGATCCAGCGGCGCGTTCTCTGCTGTGGATTCGGGTCCGGACGGGATTCACTAAGGTAGTTCCTCCGACGTCCACCAGGTGTCGCACTGAAGTTCACCGAACGCACTGAAGGTAAGCGCGTGTCCCGCTTTTTTTTTTTTTTAATGTGGAGGTTTCTCCGAATCCGTCGAGTTGTTGTTCGCCCACGTACCCCCCCCCCATTTCCGTCGCGTGCATACCGGCGCCGATGCGCTACAATCCGATCTCGTGCGCCAAAAACCCAGGGCATCACAGGGAAAATCGGTGCAAAACGGAAATATTCGGGTAACACGTTGGGAACACGTGAATCGGGCCCTTAGTAAATGACCCCCATTATCTATTTTGATCAACTCCGGAAAGGAAAGGTCCGGTATCAGAGGTAAGACCTGCATCAATCATCTATTTATGCCATATTCTGTGGTTATGTCATAAATATCCAGCTTGAAATAATTCTTTTAATTTTATCTATTTATCTATTTTATTCTAGCTCCAAAACCTTTTTTAAGGGAAGATGACACTTTTTCATGCTAAATTCTTAGCATGTCCAGAGCGATTATCCCAGGAGCGCACAGCAAGCAGAGTATTCTCTGACACTCTGACAATGTCCGCATCCAATTGGATGGTGAAAGAGAAGAAACCCCCACCCATGCTGCAGCTCCTCCTCTCCGACGATACCGAAGATTGAATAGTCAGACACCCGGGCTCATATCTCAGGAACGGAGGGGGCTAGGAGAAAATTTCAAATTGCCCCTGAATTAGCGTGCAAGCCCCTACATTATGGTATGTTAGATTTATTAAGTTTGGGATGGTGAAAGGTCCTCTTTAATAATGTAATAGTCCAAATAGAAAATAACACATGGGGTAAATGTATCTCTTTTTTTGGTTTGGCTTTTTATTTCTTCTTTTTTGTGACTTTTTCCTGATTTATCACCTGAATCCAGATGTTAAACTTTTTCTAAAAGTTGTAAAAAAAAAGTTTAACATTTCGGCACCAATTTGGGTAACCCTACCAGATGTAGAAAATATCTTAGAGCTGTTTTTGACTTTTTGAGAGTCTTAGTGTTGTGTTTTTAAAAAATGTCACAAATTCACTAAAAACCTAAACTTCTCAAACCCCACATGTATTAACAAGGAATCCCCAATAAGATACATCTGACCAGCAGAAAAGCCAAAACAAAAATGGGGGCACAAAGCCAGACTTAGGATACATGTGCCCCATACAGTGTCAAGAAACCCTATCAAACCCAATTATCAATAGGTGTACATAAGTTCACAGATCATATCATAGTTTGGTCCACTGTAACCTTCAATACACACAAATCCACAAAAAACAATCAGTAGGCATGGTATGTATTTCAATTAGTATAAGTTTACAAACATACAATACCTGTACTACCGAAAAGAGAGATCAAGATTTCTTCTACTTCTAAAATAAAATAATATTAATTAAGTTGGGAACTGCACTCTGATTGCCCTTGGCATTATTTTTTCCACACTCCCTAGATTTTCACCCGTAAAAAGTAGGTTAGATGTGGTCATTGCATTGCAAATTGCGCATAATTATTTTAGAAATGTGACCTTTTGCACTCCGAACGTTCTCCACAAATATGATCTCTGAATATTTTGCCTTAGACTTCACAATACATTTATGTAGATGTGGGAAAAGTAAAAAAAATGCTTCAGTATTTCTTACAGAATACATTTGGCTGCAGAAAAATATTTGCAGTGAATTATTCACCACGTCAGTTACCTAAATCGCCTGTGCAGTACTGTAACAGAACAAAAACCTGACAATGATCTTTCACCTTTATCTTGGATATGATAGGTTTTTGGGTCAAGTTGCAATGTGAAAATAGGAAATAATGGAAAATTGGTCGACAGGTCTAATTAAATGAAATTTTATTCCCACATGTATGTATTGAAATTAATAACATAATTGTATAATTTGAAACAGTTGCAAAAAATACCAATGTAATCTGTGAGTCAGTGTAATTATGGTCCTAATACTTAATGCACAATTATTTATTTGGTACATTCTGTACGTGATGGTACATACTGTGGAATTACTTTTCTTCATTTACAATCTGTAGAATTTTTTAGGATGTTTTAACCTTTGCCCTTCCTTGTGATAAACAGTCACTGTGAAGCATATAAATAGAAGTTATTTCCTCTAATCAGATTTTTTTGCCTTGCTTTATAAAAACATGTGTTCGTTTTTTAAAATTTAGATATTGTATAGTACAAATAAAAGCTTTTGTTCTATTTTGCTCCATGCTTCATAGATTGCTTAATAATGATAATAATCTTTATTTCTATAGCACCAAGTTCCGTAGAGCTTTACAAATCATAGGGGACATATACAAATATAATATTACATTAAGAGTACAAACAGTTATATGGAACAATAGGAGTGAGGGCCCTGCTCACAAGAGCTTACAGTCTATGAGCATTATACCAACTATGAAAAGCTAGGTGTACGAATGGCACAAAAATTCACAAATTTGATTAAATATAGACTTAAAAATGCATAATAAATATAGGCATATCCACATGTATCTGCTCCTGTCTAACTTAATAAAACCTATATAAATTTAGTATCTGCGTTATCATACTGACCCAAAGAATAAAGTAGAGGTGTTATTTGGGAAGCACCATGAATATAAAATGCCACCACTATGAATTAAAATTTGTTACGCAGAAAACAATCCCTCATACACCTCAGTACACAGAAAAATTATAAAACGTATAGATATTTGAAGGTATGGAGTAAAAAAACAGGAACGTAAAATGGAAAAAGTCAGTCAGCCGCAAGGCGTTAAATCCATAATAATAGAAGACTTTTGACCACTATCAGCAATACAAACACAGTTTAATATTATATGCCATTTTTTAGTGAGGCATCTACCATGCAGCAAGTTGAGACTGCAGCCCCAGGGTGGCAGGGAAACCAGCAATGTCAAACTGGGAGTATGAGAAAAAGCCTCTCTCTTGTTATTTCCCATTTAGGTTTGTTGTTGGAGGTGCCAAATGTAGGGGCCCAAGTGTCTTGCTGTCCATAAAGTCCCTTCTAGGCCCTCCCTCCTGCCGCTTCATTGCTGGCTAGTGTAGTCTCACCACTGAAGCTGTCTGCTGAGCTGCCTTTACTGCAAGTGTTAGAATTAAACAAAGTTCATTTGCAATTTTTGTAAATGATCCATCTTGTTTGTATTTCTCATAATGGTAGTATTCCAGTCATGGCGAGTTGCAGCTCAACCACCATTACTTAATTTACTAGCAATGAGGACAGTTTAACATTATGATCTTTAGTTATGTAACATGTTTCATGATTAACTCACTATGGAACCCTAGATTAACTATTGCCAAAGTTTTTTAATCAATTAGTAATACAAAAGAATACAAGCCACTGTAGTATATCTAATTAGTAAATAATGTTTTTTAGTTTTTTATTCTTGCCTAATGCATCCGAAACAGCACAATTCACTGCCTGTAGTTATTTAGAGGCTACAGTCCGCATAGTCTAAGAGTTGAGTGGCACAAAGTAGAAAAACATACTCAGATGTGTTGTTGCAGCCCACATTTGGATTGTGGCACTTCTAACCAATTATAGAATTAATGGCAATATCATTTATGTGACGCATGCCAGTGTTGTCTTTAGCAGCATAAATGTATGTCTCACCTGACTCCACTTTCTCATTGCCCGTCTTCTCTCCATAAAATTCCAAAAATAACAGTCTGTGATCCCCGGTAAGGGGAGAAAAAGGCCATTTATATATTATAGATACATGAAAATAAAGTCACCCATATCTACAGAGTTTGGCAAGTTAGGTCAACCATCCAAAGCTTATGACAGATGTAGGGGGTGAGATTGGCAAAGTTGGAATTCAAAGGCCTGATGCTTTTGTTCTGTGGACATGAGCCAATGCCAGGGGAAGCCGGCTCTTCTCATTAATGAATCATTCCTTTCTACCAAGTCGTTCATGTGTGTATGTAAATTTATGAAACAGTGGAGAGAGAAAACTCTCAGTCGAACATGCCTTTAAAATCCAACCGATTCGCCTTTAACTTGGAGCCAATTTTATTTCCACTTTAAACTATTTTGATATTTTTTTGACTAGTCCTAACTATGAATTAGCTAAAACAATTCTTCATCTGGCTACATACTAAATACAGGATTTAACATTTCGGTAATAATTTTCTAGTGAATTGTACTACTATTTATAATCTAAATATTTGAATATAATTTGTTTTCCACCCCATGCACATACCAGTACAAATCCAGCATTACTAAGACAATACAACACTGCAAACTCCAAAGAATTTTCAGAGGGACTGAAATAGTTTTAACACATGGAAATGTAAAGGTACTCGGTCAAGCAAACAAGACAGTAAAACACAGAGCAGACTAGACAGTAGACAAGGCTGGACATGTAGTTATTTCAAATGTGTTGTAATCTGTCTTCTATGGCGCTGAAGTAGTTACAAAGGTCAGGTGTCTACAGTACGGCAGCTAGGAGTTTAATGTATTTACCAAGACCATTTGGAAATCTCATTTATTTTCATATAAGCAAATACTGCCTAGAAAGTGATAACATGGAGATCCTGCAGTCATTAAGTGTTCGCTTTGCTCCTCAGGGAAACATTTGCACTGACCCTATATTTTCTATTTGCTTAACTCGTGAGTGGCTTTCTTTGATTTTATCCTCTTCCACAAACAATAACATCCAGGCCTTAAGGCAACGTCAACTGAAAATCAGACATATTAATCATAATAAGGACCAAACATGGATTATTATAAATTGCACAAAGAAATTACCCGGTCCCTACAGTCTTTTTTGTCAGCAACTTTTTTTTTCTAAACACAGCACGTGATATTAATGAAATATGCTTCCGATTTTATTTAGTCTAGTTCTCAACGTATAATTCTATATGCACAATGGATAACATATTTTAAATAAAGGTCAATACCAGATACATGTAAAAAAATGTAATTGTACCTGGATAAATGTTTTTGCCATCAGGTATTTTTGAGTTTCCTTAAGCCACGCAGTTTATAGGAAGTGCGGAGAAAAATTACATATCAGAGACAAAAACTGGCATTGGTTCTGTGGAGGGGTGGAGAAAAGTACAGAGGTGGGTATGGATTCTTGCAGTGGCAAATATAGAAGACTAGATTACAGGGTCCTGTGGATGGAGGAGAGGACTGAGTTAAGGGAATTGACAATTGTAGCACTGTGCCGATGAGACAAGGGACACAACAGAGATTTAGACGAAATACAGGTGGACAGAATCTCTCTAAGTGGCCAAGAGATAGACAGAGAACATTCAGTTGTTCTGTAGAGATAAAAGTGAAACAAAGAATATTCTTCTCAAAGCTGTTGGATTTCACATTGCTATGGAATACACAGATGGGGTTTTTACATCCAACTTATACACGGCATTCACATCAGATTTGTAGAAACTTTTTTTTTAGCGCCAAGTCCCATGTCCTCTTGCCTTTTTATTACCTGGTGTATCGAGCTTTTGACATTTTGTTATTAAATCTTATATTTGAAAAAAAAAAATTATTACATCTTTGGAAATTTTGTGGTTACATTTTTTAACCTCATTAGTAGTCTAAAGACTTATACCAATACTGTAAACAAAGCCAAGTATACAGCCTTAAATTATAATGTGCACTATTAATATTAATATGATGCATGCTTTTAATGACAAAACTCAAAACTTCCATCATGTTTTTAATATAAATATATTTGTGTAAGCAATGTCAATTTCTGTGCTTTGCTGATCACTTAACTGCTTTGCTGTATAGCCTGGGACATAATAAACAACATCTTAATAAAGTGTTTAGATTGTACAGGTTGTAATGAAAGATTTGTTGCAATGCTGGAGGTCTAGATAAGTCAAAGAAACTACACTATATGCACAAGTAAGACTCTGTATGGCTCTTTTTTCCCATTCTCCAATCTCGGGGTCCGGGTACTCAATATCCTAATAATGACTAAATTAAGCTGTTGACCTTTCTATGAAAATTTGTTGCTGTAAATCACTCACAAATAAAAACTTTCCAATCATTACATTACTAGTGATGAAATAGTGTTTTATTTACTTTTTACACAAATTATCTTCAAACAATTATTAGATAAATTGAGCCATATAAACAGAAATATAAATATATCAAAATCTTAATTTTTTTAAAAAAATTGTATTGCTATTCATGAAGTTGTCTCATGTGGGTTTCAATTTCGTATTACAGTATCAGTATCCTATCAGTTAAGAGACTATTTTTTTGGCGCCATTATGATGTCATAATAATTGTTTTTGGAAGGACTCCGCACGATGAAGGATCTGTGTCTATATATTTTATCGGAGTTGTTTAATGTGATGACAACCGTAAGAATCGGGTTCAAAAATAACTTTTTAGAAGGTTACTTTCTCAGCCGTTCAATCATTGTTTTACAATGTCTCATGGCGTAAGAATTGTTCAAATGTCAGACATCTGCTTCTTGTATTATTGGAAGCTGTACAAAGACACAAAATGGATATGCAAGCAGCTTTTCATGGCCTGAACTGCTCATCATGGAGAATTGTCAATTGTTTTCAGGATGTAAACAATACCCCCAATTTTAGTTCAAATTTCTTTAACAAAGAAAAAAATCAGGTATTATGGAGGGCCCTTCTAGGAAATGTAAAAAATAGCTAAAGTCAATCATACAGTCATTTTGCAATCTTTAATATTTTTAGGGCCATATTAGGAAAAAAATCGTCATAAAATTTGTTAAAGAAGTCTGCCCACTGTGATCCTAACGATGAGTGGATCGAGACAGAACCTGATTTTGGGTAAAGTTCTAAAGGACTAAAGGAGTTTAATGTTCCTTTTAGTTGAACTTCAGGTTGATGAACTCTCATAACCATAATGTTTTCCTTAAAGACTGCCCCGCTAAAAGGAGCCATATTCTATTCTCTTTGGAAGAGAGATACCAGTGTGGATATTATGACACATTGGGGCACATTTACTTACCCGGTCCAGTCACGATCCCGCAGCGCATAGTCCGACGCTGATTCGGGTGTGCTGGGATTCACTAAGGTCCGTGCGCCCAATATCCAGCAGGTGTCGCTGCTTTGCCGATGTCCGCTGGAGTTCACCTTCTTCTACCCTGTGCATGTAAGTGCTGATCTTGCAACACATATTCTTTTTTAAGTTCTGCAGTTTTTCCGAATCCGTCGGGTGTCCGACGACCACGCCCCCGATTTCTGTTGCGTGAAAGCTGGTGTCCAGGCGACAAAATCCGATCATGTGCACCAAAATCCCGGGGCAATTCGGCGCAAATTGGAAATATTCGGGAAACCCGACAAAAGTGCGGCGTTCGGACCCGTAGTAAAAGAGCCCCATTGAGTAACTAGGCTCTTTGTAAGTCAAACATTAATGTATAATGAGCTGGATTTTAGGTATCACTGAGCCAAAGTTTCCTTGCATATTTTCTTCCCAGGTTATATCCACTTACATTATATCCAGTCACACTAGTTTAATCCTAAAAACAGGTGGGGCACTTTGCTCAAAGAAAACAACCATGTTTTCCCCCTTTAAGAAATTCTCTAATACATTCCAAAACCTAACTAACTTGCTATAATTTCAATTTATTTGAATGGCACCTCCCACACAGAAGCTGTACACAAAAGATGAAAACCAAATCACATAAATCTAAGAATTCTGAATGTCCTTAGAATATTCTGAAACATCTACACAGCACCATCTACTTTTTGAGCAGTGTCTTTTAAAACCAGGCAATGTGTTTATCAAAAACCTGGAAGCTAAAAAAGATTAAAAAAATAGATTGTCTGATTAAAGCAGCTGGGATTAATTTTGGGCAATCACAAATAATTTAATAAAAAACGGTTCTTTGTTATAGACAACTTTGATTTAATTTAAAATAATCTTCTTAGCAAGCAAAATGAATATTGTGTTAAATGCAAAGTTGGGATCATTTTCATGAAAAAAATAATTCAATTACAGCCCATATTTTTACAAAGGACCCTAACATCGGCTGGCATTAGAAACTCATATACGGTAGTTAGTATTACACGTTGTTTTATCATTTTGTTATTGGTGTGTACCAGCTTCTATGTAAATGACACATTGATTAGTAAATACTGTAAGATAATATTAGTTTCAATCATTTAATATCTAATTATTTGTTTTTTACTAGCATATTTTCCCCAAGTATTTTTCACGAGAACTTACTTCACTTGTGGCATCTCATTTTCTGATGAATTATTTATTTTGGAACATTTATTAACATTTCAAAAGCATTCAAAATCTCACCCTCTCGAAGTTATAACATAAAATGTGGCTGCAGCTGATGTTGCTGGTTATGATTTTGGAAGCTTACTATAAATTCAATTATCAAAGCTACTGTATTTTAAATTTTTAAAATACACTTGCCAATGCATTACAGTAGATTTGAAATTACATAAAGATTAGAGATGAGCGAGCACTAAAATGCTCGAGGGCTTGTTACTCGAGTCAAACTTTTCCTGATGCTCGAGTGCTCGTATGAAATAACGAACCCCATTGTAGTCAATGGGAGACTCAAGACATTTTTCAAGGGGACACAAGGCTCTGCATAAAATGTCATTTTATTGAAAAATAAGGAAGTTAGTCCTATTTCTTGTTTTTTTATTCAATGGTATATATTCGTGGAACTCTCAAAAAGGAATGACCCCTGTTAAACATCTGCAAGTGTTTCTCACATATTGCTCTTCACATACTATGTGAAGAACACCTTTCTGCCTAATGTCTTCTGATAAGTTAGCAGATGTATGGAAACATCTGCATTGTGTTGTTCACTGAAGAACACATGCAATGTTTCCGTAACTCTGCACTTATTCGAAGGACACGCGTGCCGAACCGTGTTCTTCACAATAGTATGTATGCAGATGTATGGAACATGTCAATGTGTTCTTCACACATATGGGGCACATTTATACCCGGTCCGTTCGCGATCCAGCGGCGCGTTCTCTGCACTGGATCGGTGCGGCCGGGATCATCAGCTGTTCCTCTACGTCCACCAGGTGGCCGCTGCGCGCTGAAGTCCGCTGGAATGCCTCGAATACACCGGCCCTACCCAGTATGAAGGTGGTGAAATTTTCGCGACACAAATTTTTTTTTAAATGCGGGCGGTTTTTCCGAATACGTCGGGTTTTCGTTCGGCCACGCCCCCCATTTCCGTCGCGTGCATACCGGCGCCGATGCGCCAAATTCCGAACGCGTGCGCCAAAAAACCGGGGCAATTCAGGTACAATCGGCGCAATCGGAAATATTCGGGTAACACGTCGGGAAAACGCGAATCGGGCCCTTAGTAAATGACCCCCATGTTCTTCAAATACTATTGCGAATACAACCTTTCTGCACTCGTGTTTTTGATAAGTTAGCAGATGTACAGAAACATCTGCAATGGTTTCTTCAGTGAAGAACACATTGCAGATTTTCAATACATCTCTAGCTAACTTATCAGGAAGACACTATTTTCTCAATAAAATGACACATTGAAAAATGCTGCAATGCTGCAATGCAATGACTGCAATGGGGCTCGGTATTCAAAACGAGCACATCAGCATCGGCAAAAGTTATCTAGAATAATGAGCACTCGAGCATTTTAGTGCTCGCCCATCTCTAGAGAAGATTCTTCACACATATTGTTCCCACACACCGTCGGACACAATCAAAATGATGTTGTGATATGTCATGCTTATATGTTAGAAGGGGCTGATGTAGGTCGTAGGGTTGGGAAGATTTTCAGTTTTTATAATGGCTCTACTTGATATATCTCCTGAAAGTCAAGGCAATATTCGACAGCAATATTGAAATTTTGCGTCTTGAAGGTAAAAAGTCTCAGTCTGTCTTGCATGTTTTTTTATGTACATACTTCCCACTTATGGATGGTATACGTTGGGCTGTGCCTAGGTGTAGAATTAGGTATACAGACTGTACAATATTAGAGATAACTTGGTTCAAAAGTCAATAACATGGGGTCTGCTATGGCACAGTACAGATAAGCTTTTTGCACCCTGTCTTTTCACGTAGGCTGATTAAGAGGGCGCCCCTCACCTAATCATCTCCATATGTACTTGCCCTATGCTTATCACAGTGGACTGAGATCATGAGACACAGTAGAAAAATACGTAGCACACATCCGTTGCGAAATTAATAGAGATGAGCGAGCACTAAAATGCTCGGGTACTCGTTATTCGAGACGAACTTTTCCCGATGCTCGAGTGCTCGTTTCGAGTAACGAGCCCCATTGAAGTCAATGGGAGACTCGAGCACACTATCTTATTTCTTGCTTTGCCCTTTGCAAATCTGACAATCTTTATCCCAGAAGTGAGAAGAAACATGGCATAGCATGGAATCCATGGAATAGCATGGAACCCTTATTTTTTTAGAAATGAAATCTGCGTGTTAGATACAGCTGTGATCAACAAATTACAACAATGACAGTGTATTCTCGTTTGAATTCTTAATAGAGATGAGCGAGCACTAAAATGCTCGGGTACTCGTTATTCGAGACGAACTTTTCCCGATGCTCGAGTGCTCGTTTCGAGTAACGAGCCCCATTGAAGTCAATGGGAGACTCGAGCATTTTTCAAGGGGACCAAGGCTCTGCACAGGGAAGCTTGGCCAAACACCTGGGAACCTCAGAAAAGGATGGAAACACCACGGAAATGGACAGGAAACAGCAGGGGCAGCATGCATGGATGCCTCTGAGGCTGCTTAATCGCACCATTATGCCAAAATTATGGGCAACAGCATGGCCATGACAGAGGACAGAATGAAGTAGATCGCATCTAAAACATCCAATTAATTGACCCTGGACACTATGGGCGCGGCTGCAGAGGCAGCGGCAGCAGCGGAAGGCTAGAGAGTGGCAGGCGACATCCCTAAATGGATTCAGGCTTCAAACCAATGGGTAGCAGAGGGGAAACCAAAGAAGTGAGCAAGAGCGCTCAAATATATTGTACATGAGAAAAAGTTTGCCAGTATACTTTGTGGATTACACACAGGGTGGCGACAACAGTTAACATTGGAAGCCATGAAAAAGCAAAAATCTGCCTGACAAGGCTCGTTTGATAAGGGACGATGTATGGAGGCAGTTGAACTAGTAGTAGATTAAAGGTACTGCAGCTTTAAAACTATGTTCGTTGGTTTGGCATGGAGCTGGCGCTCGCTTGCCAGGCGAGCTTCGCCAAATCCAAGCCCCTGTCTCTAGCTACCTCCCCCAAACAGACTTCAAGAACCTTTCGGATAAGATCAAGTTAGTAGCGTTCTTATAAGTTTGGGACTATGGCGGTGAGGGAATGTAACCATTGCGCAAGAAGCGCGAAATAATATCCGTGAAATGAAAAATGGTTTCCAGTATATTTGTGGCTTACACAGCAGGGTGGCGGACAAAGTTAACAAGTTTGATGGGATGCCGGCAATCGCTCTTGGGCGGTGCTCCTTTGATCACCTAGGGGCTCAGCCGTTTGAGCCGCTGCTGTCGCTGAGCAACGGCACTGCTGCTGTGCCTAGAGCTACCGACTGATGGCGCCATGCCACGGATGGTAATTCGGAAGGAGGACGGAGGTGGAGGAGGGGTGGGAGGATTTGGAGGATAGAGGCCTTTGAGACCTGGACCGATGTAGGCCCGCAATCTCTGCAGTCGGCAGTAATGACCAGCCCCAGGGTTTCAGAATCGGTCCCAAGCCTGCCACCAAGTAAGGTGTAGTAGCGTTCTTATTAAGTTGGGATATGGCGGGTGAGGGGAATGTAAACCAGATGCGCAAGAAGAGCATGATGCGCATGGAGTGGCGCTCGCTGTAGGCGAGCTTTCGCCAAGCAAGCCCCTGTCCTGGCTACTCCCAAACAGCACTTTAAGAACCTTTTGTATAAGATCAGTGTAGTAGCGTTCTTATAAGGTTAGGATATGGCGGGTGAGGGGAAGGTAAAAAGATGCGCAAGAAGCGCGGAAAAATATATCCGTAAATGGTAAAAGTTTGGCCAGTGTATTTGTGATTAACCACAGCAGGGTGGCGACAAAGTAACAACTTTGATGTGAATCAATGAAAACAACCAAATTTCGCCGACACCTCGTTCGATCAAAGGGAGGTTGGAGGCAGCTATATGGACGAACTTGGAGGTAGCCATGGAGACAACGTGTGGAGGTGCTATGGAGACAATTCAAGTTGGATAGTGCCTGATGTGGCGTCCAAAAATTTTTCAAACCAGAGGAGCAGGTAGGTGGCCCTCCAGAAAAATGGAATAGATTGAGTGCCTGTATGGGGCAGTCAAAAACTTTTTCAAACAGAGAGCAGGAGGTGGCCCGCCAGAAAATGGAATAGAGTGAGTTGCCTGTCTGTGGCGTCCAAAAAAGTTTTTAAACCAGAGAGCAGGTAGGTGCCCCCAGAAAAATGGAATAGATTGATGACTGTATGTGGCAGTTCCAAAAAAGTTTCAAACAGAGGAGAGGTAGGTGGCCCTCCGAAACTGGATAGATTGAGTGCCTGATAGGGGCGGTCCCAAAAAAATTGTTTAACCAGCGGACCGGAAAGGTGGCCCTCCAGAAAAATTGAATAGATTGAGTGCCTGTATGTGGCACTCCCAAAAATTGTTTAAAACAGCGGACCGTGTCGGTGCCCTCAGAAAAATTAAATGGCATAAGAGTACTATACCTAGAGCGTGGGCCTGTCAAAAAACAGCAGTTCCTCTGCTTATGTAGAAAGAGAGGAGGAAGGAGGAAAAATGAGGAGGAGGAGGAGTGGATAAATTATAGGTTGAGCTTCCTTCCTGCGGGAGATTGAAATGAGGAAGAAACAGTGCTTATTCATCTGATAAGCGTCAGCCGTCAGCGCTGTCAGTCGACAGCGTGTACGCTTATCGGTGATGATGCCACCAGCTGCACTGGAAACCCGACTGCTGACAAGACGCTAGCGCAGGGCAGGCAAGAACCTCCAAGGCGTAGAGCGCCAGTTTGCACATGTCCAGCTTGAACCCGTAGTTGTAGGGAGCTGTGTGATCATTTAGGCCGATGGTATGGTCAGCTAGTAACTCCTCACCATTCTGTAAAAGATAAAGACCTACTCTGCCGAGACTGGGACAGGTGACAGTTGTCTTGCTGGGGTGCATAAAGCTGGCAAAAGCCTTGTAAAGCGTACCCTTTGCCAGTGCGGACAAGCGCCTGCTCGCCTACTCTCCCTCGCTACTTGTCCCGCAGAACTACGCACTCTGCGCTAGCGCTGGTCAGAAGGGAAATACTGTTTCCGCTTGTGCACCAGGGCTGCTGGTATTATGAATTCTAACATCCTTTCCTCTCCAGGGATGAGCGTGGAAAAGATTTGCTTGTACCGTGGGTCCAGGAGAGTGAACACCCAGTAATCGGTGCTGGAATAAATGCTTTGAACGCGAGGTTCACGAGGGATAGGCAGTGCCCTAGCAGAAATCTGCATATGCGCCAGAGTACAAACGCCGTAAGAATTCACTCCCATCACTGGCTGACTGTCCCTTCCTCCTCTCCCAAACTCAAACTCCGTATTATTCTGCCATACACTCACAGTGTAGGGACTAACAATGGTCCCCTCTTGGGTCTCGCACATTTCCTCCTCTTCCTAATCAATCCTCATACACCCTCTCCGATATGCGCTGAGAACAAGACTAAGGGTGCTTTGGCTACACAAAGGGAATTTCTTACCCTGTCTTTGGAGGAGGCAAAGCTTCCGACTTCATGCTGACCAGAGAGTTTTTCAAAAGGCCAAGCAGCGCGGATGGGGAGGTGATGATGGCGGCATGACACTACCATCTGTGTTGACTCTCAAAGTTAATCAGCACATGACAATATCAGAATCCACGTCCACTCCTCATGTAGACTTAGGAAGCTGACTGACCTGACTACCAGTTTGGTGGAAGTTGACATCTGGCAGTCTAACAATCGCTCGGCGCTGCTGGAAACTCTGGATAACAGGTCCAGTGTTGAATTCCACCTCGTGGGGCACGTCGCCACAACAGTCGGTGAGAGGGCAGTTGGAGGCGGCGTGCGCTGCCTGAGAGTGGCAGCATCGTGCTGGACTTCCTGAAATTGCGCCAGATGCGGAGACTTGGGAGCAAATCAGACAGATTGGGGTAGATGTATTGAGGAAACGCTGGAACTCTCAGATTTAACACAGGGCCAGGCATGGCACATGTGTCAGTCTGCCGTGTTGACAGAGCCGCCACCCAGGAGGACGGGCGGTAACACACACCCGGCATGGCTTCAGTTCAGCGGTGGCCAGCAACAGATCCGTCTGCGCAGTGAGACCTGTAATAGTTCTTGGGGGTGTGCCTTTTATCGCCTAGGCTCAGCAGTTTGAGCACCGCCTGCTGTCGCTTAGCCGACGGCACTGGATGTCCTAGAGGCTAAGGAGATGGCGACATGCCACGGATGGTCGTCGGGGAGGAGGTGGAGGAGGTGGTGGGAGGAGGGGAGGCATATGAGAGGCTCAAACACCGACCGAGGTAGGCCCCGCATCCTCGTCGGTCGGCAGTATATGACAGCCGCAGGGTCACACTCGGTCCCAGGATCCACAAGTTAACCAATGTGCCGTCAGATGAATATAGTGGCCTGCCCGGCAGCCACATTCGTCCACGTGGTCGTGGTCAGGTGACCTTGTCAGAAACGGCGTGGGTCAAGGCACGGCTGATGTTGTCTGACCGTTGCTTGGTGAGGGCGGGGGGGGATGGGACGGCACTCGGAAACGTAGTGGCCGGTGGGACGAATACCGAGGGGCGGGCCGCGCCATGGGCTGCGAACGGACTTATGGTCTCTACTAGCCTATAGGCAGCATCTCAGGCTTAGCAATCTGGAGTGTGCCATTAAGGGCTTGGGCGTGAGGTGGGTTGCCACTATATTTGCGTTTCCTAGGCTTCCAGCGTCTGGGGTATGGAGAGTGAACGCTGGTGGATGCTGTGCGGATCGTGGAGGTGACGATGGGGTTTTTGTGGCAGGGTTGGGCAGGGGGGTTGAATATCAGCCTGAAAGGGGACGGAGCAGTAGTGTGCACGGCCAGGAGGTGAAAACGCCGTTGTTTGCCACTGAGGGGGTGTTTTAGCTCATATGACTGAGCATTACGGTGGTCGTTAAGGGGGGGATAAGTAGTGGTGGAACCCCTGTGATCGGTTTGGCAAAGTGGCACACCATCAGTCCGTCGTTTTTGTCATCGGTGTTTCCTTAAAGAACCTCCAGACTTCTGAAAATCTAGCCTCGCCGCAGGAGGCCATCGCCACGGGAGCTTCACTAGTTGAACATTTGGAGATGATGCCCCAGCTCTGAGCCTGCCTCTCCGTCTGGCCCCACACTGCAGTCTTCAAACTGGTTGGTAGAGGACTCTCCTCCGT
Source organism: Engystomops pustulosus (assembly GCA_019512145.1). Lineage (NCBI taxonomy): Eukaryota > Metazoa > Chordata > Amphibia > Anura > Leptodactylidae > Engystomops > Engystomops pustulosus. Next base: position 30,417,275 of record CM033645.1, on the reverse strand, counting down.
CTCAGAAACACTGTGTTCACCAGGCCTCCATCAACCCAGCTTGGGTCTGTCCACCTCATCACTCATCTCAGTCTCTCCGATCCTCAGTCTGTCTGCCCCCTCGGCTTCAGCGTGCCCTGTACAACAACTTCCCCACTGTCTGACCAACCGGTGTCTCCTCATCGTCGGCACCTCTGTCACACTTCTTCACTACGTCACAGAAGTCATCATCCACCCACACGACGCACTTGGGGGGCGGTTTGTGGGGGGGAGCTGGGAAAACTGGGCATCGCGAAAAGTTCTCATCAAACAACGCGACAGGAGTCTTTGCCTGTGGGAAGGGTCCAGAAAACAGTTTCCTCAGAGTATTCCGGTTCAAATGCAAATGTTGTGGGAGGGGGCCAGCTGGGGGGAGGAGGCTGGAGGTCAGACTGGAGCGAGTGCCGATTTCCGGTGACGGGTGTGACGTCGTGGAAAGACTGACTGGTGGACAAATGCTCGAAGCATTGTCGGCAACCACGACTCACCTGTTTCGTCACTGTTATGGCTCCTCAACATGCTCATACCACGACCCAGTAACTTCAGACAATGAACCTAGGGAGTTAGCTCTGCGGGTTGCCCCTGCTCCCTCATACGACAGTGGTGTCTCACCCCGCCCAGGACACGGACCTCTTACCCCTGCAGTAGTGGGACGCCCACGTCCCCGCCCGTCGTCCTCTACCGCCTAGCCCTCGGGAATAAACTTTTGAAAATGAGAGTGTATAACTTGGATTGTTTTTTAACTTTTTTTTTTTTTTTTTTTGTGTTTTTTAGTTTTTAAAACCAAACGATGCTATCCTATTGCTATGGCTATTTTCTAGCCAAGTATTACAGCACACTACTATGCCAGATGAGATGACGCTGAGTTATGAAAAAAATAAACGTAAAATAAAAAAGGAAATGGCAGACTGTGCCTAGTTGAAATACAACCCCGGGCCCTAATAAATTTTCCCACTTCGGTCTTTGCGATGGATATGTGCGTCACTAAAACACAGTGGTCGCAAGTCTGACTCCAAATTGCTCCCAATTTGATAGTAGATGCACTGCAGCAAGTACAGCCACCAGCAGATCAACCAGAAATCAAATATATATAATGCTACTGCAGGCGTAATTAAGACGTTTGTATTCTCCTATGGCTATTTTCTAGCCAAGTATTACAGCACACTACTTTGCCAGATGAGATGACGCTGAGTTATGAAAAAAATAAACGTAAAATAAAAAGAAACTGGCAGACTGTGCCTAATTCTACTCAAACCCCTAATAAATTTTCCCACTTTGGTGTTTGAGGTGGATATGTGTGTCACTAAGAGCTAAACACAACGGTAGCAAGTCCCCCTGCTAATTCCTCACAATATGGTACTAGCTGCAAATAAAAAAAAAAAAAAATTATAACGTTATTGTAGCCCTAAGAAGGGCTGTTGGGTTCTTTAAGAATCACTCCTGCCTAACAGTAAGCTAATAGAACACCCTAACGCTTTCCCTGAGCAGCAGCAGCTCTCTCCCTAGCGGCATCCAGACAGAGAATGATCCGAGCAGCGCGGCCAGCGGCTAGTCTATCCCAGGGTCACCTGATCTGGCCAGCCAACCACTGCTATCTACGTGTAAGGGTACCACGTCATGCTGGGTGGAGTGCAGAGTCTCCTGGCTTGTGATTGGCTCTGTTTCTGGCCGCCAAAAAGCAAAACGGCGGGAGCTGCCATTTTCTCGAGCGGGCGAAATACTCGTCCGAGCAACGAGCAGTTACGAGTACGCTAATGCTCGATCGAGCATCAAGCTCGGACGAGTATGTTCGCTCATCTCTAGCCAGCACCAATTAGCGGTGCGCTGGCCCTATAAATTCTCGAGTGCCGTCTCGTACGGGCTTGCACACGGGCTGCCGCAGCAGGAGCATGGACAGGCATGGCATGGAGGAAAGCTGGGGGGGGGGGGCGGCAAAGGCTGGGTTGCGGGGCACTGGTGTGGGTCGTGGGGGGCACCTGTGACATATGGCATGCTGTTGTATAATGGAGTGATAGCTTTCCTTATACAAAATCCCTTTGACCTTGTACAAATCTCCCCCCTTTTCTCCAGACCATCACATGACCTCCACCATCATATGACCTCCACCATCACATGACCTCCACCATCACATGACCTCCACCATCACATGACCTCCACTGTGTGACAGATGGTGTCAGGCATCCTCAATTATCTTTTTGTTTTTTCTGCATCTCACAAATGTTCTTCTGTCTGATCCAAGCACCTCAATCTTAGATTTGTCGGTCGCTAACACTTTTCTCCAATCTTCCTCTGTCTAACGTCTGTTCTTTTGCCCATATTAATCTTTTCCTTTCATTAGCCAGTATCAGATATGGCTTTTTCTTTGCCCCTCTGCCCTTAATCCTATCCTGGAGAGGGTGACCCTGGTGTTTTGGCAGGTCCTTTTTAGTTATGCTACCATTTGAGGATCTGTGAGGCTTTGGTTTTGTAAACTAGAGACTGTAATGTATTGGTCTTGTTGCTTAGTTGTGCAGTGGGGCCTCTCACTTCTCTTTCTACTCTACTTCTTTTTTTCTGGCCACTTTGAGGGTTTCATAGAACAAACAAAAGTAATGCTCCAGATTTTCAACCAGCTCAAACGAAGGTCAGTTTTATAGCTTTTCAACAGTTTGTACCATTAAATTACTTGATCTATCATGCAGAGTTTGACAGAAGTGTTTCGCACGCTACATGTTAAAGGTGCACCAAAAAAAAAGTGGTGCAATCTGTCAGATCAGTGCAGGGGGTGCCAGATTCATGAAGAACGGGCACCACAAATCCTGAATCTGGCGCCCTCTGCACACTACACAGTTAACTGTACATAGTGCACATTGCACTGTTCCTAGTAAATGTGCAAGGAACATTTCTAGGCAATCCCATACTTTTGAATGGTAATCAGTCTCCATCCTTAGTAATTCTACGATCTACCATTTACAGAAGGTACAGAAGCTGTCAGAGTTTAATGACCCAGCTTTCCAAAGTAGGGATCACACTATTCACAAGACTTAGACCTCTGTCCCTTTCCTCAGGTGACCCCATTGCCCCCTCCTTTTGTAAGTGCCCCTCGCAGCCCCGTCCACCTGCTGGATGGCATTTAAACCCTTCAATATGGAGGCATCAGTACATAATGTGTGAAAGCTGCGGTGCCGGGAGGAAATGTCACCGTAGCTGCCAACCTGCATCTGGCTGATGTCTCCATTATTGACAAGATGGAGGATGAGCACGCTGTGACGCTGATTCATGGTGATCCCTTATAACTGTGTGAGAACAAGTCACCAGGGACGTTCCCCATGAGTGTATCTGCTATTGATCACCCCATCAATACCACAAGAGACCGCCGCCGCCTCGGCACTTCCATCAGTGCAGCCCAGTGAGAGCAATGTACCATCTCACATAGCACACTACTATGCCAGATGAGATGACGCTGAGTTATGAAAAAAATAAACGTAAAATAAAAAGAAACTGGCAGACTGTGCCTAATTGAAATACAACCCCGGGCCCTAATAAATTTTCCCACTTCGGTCTTTGCGATGGATATGTGCGTCACTAAAACACAGTGGTCGCAAGTCTGACTCCAAATTGCTCCCAATTTGATAGTAGATGCACTGCAGCAAGTACAGCCACCAGCAGATCAACCAGAAATCAAATATATATAACGCTACTGCAGGCGTAATTAAGACGTTTGTATTCTCCTATGGCTATTTTCTAGCCAAGTATTACAGCACACTACTATGCCAGATGAGATGACGCTGAGTTATGAAAAAAATAAACGTAAAATAAAAAGAAACTGGCAGACTGTGCCTAATTCTACTCAAACCCCTAATAAATTTTCCCACTTTGGTGTTTGAGGTGGATATGTGTGTCACTAAGAGCTAAACACAACGGTAGCAAGTCCCCCTGCTAATTCCTCACAATATGGTACTAGCTGCAAATAAAAAAAAAAACGGCCAATGGCTGCTGGTGCCTAGAGCTAACCACGGATGGCGCCATGCCCCACGGGATGGTCTCGGGAGAGGAGGTGGAGGAGGGGTGGGAAGGAGATGAGGCTATAGGGCCTCAAACACCTGGACCAGGTAGGCCCCGCATCCTCGGCGTCGGCAGTATATGAACCCGCCGCCCAGGGTCAACACTCGGTCCCAGCCTCCACCAAGTAAAACCCACTGTGCCCGTCAGTGATTATATGGCCCTTGCCGGCAGACACTCGTCCCGTGTCCGTGGTCAGGTGGACTTGTCAGACTGCGTTTGGTCCTGGTGCACGGATTATGTTTGTCCGCTGACACCTTGCTTGTGCCGGTCTGGGACGGCACATCTGAAACTTGTGGCGGCTGGGGACCGAATACCGAGGGCGGTGCCCCGCCATGAGGCGTTGCGAAGGCCTCGGCAGCTCTCTACTAAGGCCTATAGGGCAGCATCTCCACTTAGCAATCGGGACAATGTGCACATTAAGGGCTTGGCGTGGGCCGGGTGGGTTGCACTATATTTGCGTTTCCCGCTCCAGCTTCTGGGGTATGGAGAGCTGAACGCTGGTTGATGCCTGTGGGTCGTGAGGTAGACGATGGTGTTTTTGTGCAGGGTCCTGGGGCAGGGCTGACTAGCAGCGGACACAGGGCAAGGAACAGTGGTGTGCACGGCCGGAGTGTGAACGCGCTTGTTGCCACTGCAGTTGGGTGTTTGCATTCATTGCCTGCGCATACTGTGGTATATAAGCTAGTAGTGGTGGAACCCCTGCTTATCGCTGTTTGGGCAAATGTGGCACACCACAGTTTGTCGGTCATGATCCGGTTGTTTCCTTAAAGAACCTCCAGACTTCTGAATCTAAGCCTCCCTCGCCGCAGGTCCCTCGCCACGGGAGCTTTCACTAGTTGACACCTTTGGCGTCTGATGCACCATCTCTGGCCCTGCCTCTCCGTCCTAGGCCCCACCACTGCCCTCTTCCAACCTGTTCTGGTCGAGGACTCTCCTCCTTCTCAGACACTAGTGTTCACCCGCCTCTCAAGCCCAGCTTGGGATCTGTCCCCCTCATCATCCCTCCGATCCCCATATATCTGCTCCACCCTCCGGACTTCCCTGCCCTGCAACAACGTCCCCTTCCCCACGGTCGACACAACCTGTCTCTCATCGTCGGACAACCTCCTTTACACACTTCTTCCACTACGTCCACAAGGTCCATCATCACCCACAGAGCTGCGACTGGTGAAAACCTGGCATCAGAAAATTCTCTCAGCAACCGACAAGTGTTTGTGACTGTGGGAAGGGTCCAGAAAACAGTTCCTCAAGAGTAGGCCGGTTCAAATGCAAATTTTGCTGGGAGTGGCAGACTGGGGGGGAGGAAGGCTGGGTGCTGAGCTGGAGGAACTGGCGCATTTCGGTTACATGGGATGGGGTGGACTGCGTGGAGACTGACTGGTGGCAATTGCCTCGAAGCATTGTCCGGCAATCACACGACATCAACCTTTCGCACTGTTCGGCCGCAAACAGTGCTCGACCACAGTCACCAGTAACTTCAGACATGAACTAGGGAGTGATAGCTCTGCGCGGTCCCCGCTCACATCATGAACAGGTGGTGATCTCACCCCGCCCAGACCGCCGGCCTCTGACCTACCTTGCATGTTAGTTTGGACGCCCACTCCCGTCCCTCGGGACCCTACCCCTAGCCACTCACGCGTTAACATTTTGTGAATATTTCAGAGTTTTATAAATTGTATTTTTTTTGTTAACTTTTTTTTTTTTTTTTTTTTTTGTTTTTTTTTAGTTGTTTTAAACACCAAACGATGACTATCCTAATTGCTATGGCTATTTCTACCAAATATGACAGCACAATCTACTATGCAGATGAAGATGGCGCGATTATAAACAAACACATTAAACGGAAAATAAAAAAAAAACGGAATGGCAGACGTGCCGAGTAGTTGAATACACCCCCGGGGCCCTAAGTAAATTTTCCCACATTCGTCTTGTGGCGTGTCTATGTGCTCACTAACCAGTGGATCGCAATTCTGACTCCAAATTGCTCCCATTTTGATAGTAGATGCACGCAAGCAAGACATGTAGCCACCGCTAGATCACCAGAATCAATATCTATACGCTCACTGTAGGCCGTAATGATAGTACCGTTTGTATTCTCCTAGGCTATGTTTCTAGCCAAGTATTACAGCACACTACTATGCCAGATGATATTACAGCTGAGATTAACTGAACAAAATAACTTAAATAAACGAAACTGCCAGTACCGTGCTATGAAAGACACCCCGGGCCGCTAATAAATTTCCACTTCGTCCTTATGCGATAGGATAGTGGTGTCTTGCTGCTAAAACACAGTGGTCGCAAGTCTGAATCCAATTGCTCCCAATTTGTGAGTAGATGCACTGCCAGCCAGTACCACAACCCCAGCAGATCAACAAATCAAATATATATAAAGCTAATCGGTAGCGTAAATACGCCGTTTGTATCTCTTGGCTATTTCTGAGCCAAGTCATATAACCGCCTCCATCTACTACATGCCAGATGACGACGCTGTGATTATGAAAAAAATCAACGTAAAATAAACAGAACTGGCAGACTGTGCCTAATTGAAATGTCGACCCCTGCCTCTAGAGATTTTCCCACTTCGGCGGGGGGTCTTTGCGATGGATATGCGATCACTAAACACAAGTGGTCGCAAGTCTGACTCCAATTGCTCCCAATTTTGATAGTAGAATGCACTGCAGTCATCAGCTCCGCCCACAATTCACCAGAAATCAAAAATATATATAAACGCTACTGTAGGCGTAATATAAGACGTTTTGTATGCCTCCTATGGCTATTGCCCTAGCCAAGTAATTACAGCACACTACTATGCCAGATGAGATGACGCTGATTATGAATAATAACGTAATAAAAGAAAACTAGGCAGTACTGTGCCTTATTGAAATACACCCCGGGCCCTAAGACACAAACAATTTCTTTTTCCCACTTCGGTCTATGCGATGGATATGTGGCGTCATCTAAAACACAGGTGGTCCAGCAAGTCTGACCCAAATTGCTCCCAACTTTGATTAGTAAGATGCCCTGCAGCAGTACAGCCACCAGCAGAGCACCAGAAATCATGATATAGTACCGCTACGTAAGGCGTAAATTAGGAACGTTGGTCATTCTCCGATGGCTAGTTTCTAGCCATATTACACGCACACCTACTATGCCAGATGGAGATGACGCTGATGATGACAAAATAAACGAAAAGAAAAAGAAAACTGGCAACGCGTGCCTACCTGCGAAAATACAACCCCGGGGCCCTAATAAATTCATTCCCATTCGGTCTTTGCGATGATAGTGCGTCACTAAAACACAGTGGTCGTAACACAAGTCTACTCCAAATTGCTCCCAATTTGATAGTAGATGCCTGCAGCAAGTAACAGCCACCAGCAGATCAACCGATAAAATCCAATATATATAACGCTACGCAGATATAACGCTACTGCAGCGTATTAAACGTTTTTATTCTCCTATGCTTAGTTTTGCCTAGCCAGTATTACACTCCACACTACTATGCCAGATGAGATGACGCTAGTATACTGAAAAAAATAAAACGTAAAATAAAAGAAACTGGCAGACTGTGCCTAGTGCAATACACACCCCGGGCCCTACTAAAAATTTTCCCAACTTTCGGTCTTTGCGATGGATTGTTGCTCAGCTAAAACACATGGTGGTCGCAAGTCTGACTCCCAAATTGCTCCCCATGAATATAGAATGCACGTGCCGCAGTACAGCCACCACCAAATCAACCAGAAATCAATATATATAACGCTACGCACAGGCGTAATTAAGACTTTTGTATTCTCCTATGGCTATTTTCTAGCCAATATTACAGCACACTACTATGCCCGATGAGATGACGCTGAGTATGAAAAAAATAAACGTAAAATAAAAAAGAAACTGGCAGACTGTGCCTAATTGAAAGTACAACCCCGGGCCCACTAATAAATTTTTCCCACTTCTGTCTTTGCGTGGATATTGCGTCCCTTGTAAAAACCGTGGTCGGCAAGTCGGTGACTCCAATTGCTCCCATTTTGATAAGTTAGAATGCACTGCACAAGTACAGCCACCAGCCGTCAACCAGAATCAAATTATATATAACGCTTACTGTAGGCACGCAAATTAAGACGTTTGTAAATTCTCCATATGGTCTATTTTCTAGCCAGTATTACAGCAACAACTACTATGCCAGATGAGAGACGCTGCCTTGTATGAAAATAAACGTAAAATAAAGAACTGGCAGACTGTGCCTAATGAAATACAACCCGGGCCCTATAATTTTCCCACTTCGTTTTGCGATGGATATGTGCGTCACTTAACACACCTTGTCGCAAGTCTGCAATCCAAATTGCTCCCATTTGATAGTAATGCATCTGCAGCAAGTACAAGCCCCAGCATATCCAAACCAAAAATCAAAGTATATATAAAACGCTACTGCAGGCGTAATTACAACGTTGATTTCCTCCATGGCATTTTGCTAGCCACGTTTACATCACACCTACTATGCCAGATGAGATGAGTGACCTGAGTTAATGAAAAAATAAACGTAAAATAAACAGAAACTGCAGACTGTGCCTAATCACTCAAACCCAAAATTTCCCACTTTGGTGTTTGAGGTGGTAATGTGTGTCACTAGAGCTTACAACACACACGGTAGCAAGTCCCCCCTGCTAATTCCTCACAAAATGGGTACTAGATGCATACAAAAAAAAAGTAAACGTTATTGTACCCTAAGAAGGGCGGTTGGTTACATTTAAGAATCACTCTGCTAGAACAATAAGCTCATAGAACACCTAACCTTTCCTTACAGCAGCAGCTCTCTCCCTATGGCATCCCGACCAGAGGATTGTTCAGAGGAGAAATATGTCCCACAGGATCATCAGGTAGATAAGGCTTAAAATAAATCTACTATTTGTTTTTATGCATTATGAAGCAAACATACCTTGACAATACTGTAGATACACCAATGCAGAAACATATCTTGTTTAATCCCTGAATTTAGCGGTTTTGCATAAAAAATAATTATAATGCACTGCTCCAGCCTTGTCCTGCCCAGCACAAGCCGAGAATACTCATCACTGTGTTGTCCTTGACAGGCAGAAGTAATCAATCACTGCACCATTCATCAGCTGCTGTGTAGGAGTCATCCAGCTCTGGTTGATGAGTCCTGCCTGGACAGTGCAGACAGCTCTGTGTATGTGGAAGTAATGCGTTTATGTACAGAAGTCAGCCTGCATCTAGCTTTCCCAAGTTCCTGAATGGCATTGTAGAATAATGATCTGCAGGATACTGGGAAAGCTGGATAAAGTCAACAGGCTCTTGGGAAGGCTTATGGGGGTAGGGCTGAGGCAGTCTTGTGCATGCTGGAGGAGTGCATAATTATGGTAATGGTCATTTTATAATTGTTCCTCGGCGCCCATAAATCCCCTCTAGTATAAAACCGCACCCCGCAAGATATTAAAAAGAACATTTTGTAAAATTGTTCACCTTTTGAGCCCTTTTTCGGGAATTAAACCAAAATCAAGTTGCAAATGAGATATTTCTGGGGGGTGTTCTGGAATATGTTTGTTCAGTTCCACAATGTACATCTTTCCAATGGGGTGAGCAAAGGACAATCCATGCGGAGGATAGTAATAGCTCATTTGGGAAGGTAGACCGCTTTTGGGCTATGATAGGGAAGGGGCACCATTTGGTTTTTGGAGAGCATATTTTGCAGGATTAGTTTTTAGTTTCTACGACCTGGCACACGGGGAGCTCTTTCTATAGCGAAAGTTGAAGAGAAACACTCACTCCAGTAGCCAAGTTTTAACAAATTCTACCGTATTCTTTTGTTCTGGAGAACCTTTCATCCTGATCTTTTAAATGCTCCCAGTCAGGATGTCATCCCTTATTGCTGAGTTACCCTCCCTTTGCTTCCTCAGTTTCAATTCGTAAAGGAGTGAATCTTGGTGGGAGGGGATTTTAAAAGATGGGGCAGATTTACTCACCCGGTCCTTTCGCGATCCAGCGGCGCGTTCTCTGCGGTGAATTCGGGTCCGGCCGGGATTCACTAAGGTAGTTCCTCCGATGTCCACCAGGTGGCGCTGCTGCGCTGAAGTTCCCCGGAACGCACTGGAATACACCAAGCCGGGCTGAGTGAAGGTAAGTGCAAGCTCCGTGACACATTTTTGTTTTTTAAATGTGGCGGTTTTTCCGAATCCGTTGGGTTTTCGTTCGGCCACGCCCACCGATTTCCGTCGCGTGCATGCCAGCGCCGAAGAGCCACAATCCGATCGCGTGCACAAAAATCCTGGGGCAATTCAGGGGAAATCGGCGCAAATCGGAAATATTCGGGTAACACGTCGGGAAAATGCGAATCGGGCCCTTAGTAAATGACCCCCCAATGTGTCTAATCTTGAGGGATTTGTCTCCTCAAAACTCAGGACTGGGCCCAATGGACTTCCTAGTGCTCCCTTTAGGAGTCACAGTATACACAGAATCAGTTGATCCCTATCCTACTAAGTAAATAATAACAACTTCTTTGTTTTACCGCTATAGTAGAGAGTAGTAAGCCGACTACTGGCCCCTAAACAATCCTAGTGCAAACTGTACAATACAAACAGACTGATAATTTCCACTTATACTTTCACCACAAAGTTTAGTGTAGATGTAGTAGACCAAATGATCTTTGTGCACAGGAAAGAAACTTTAAAACAAAGATATTAACAGCTACAGATGATGTAGAGTGTCCGACAAAGAGGCCTGTTCAAAGTATAACAAAGCTCCATTCGGCTATTTTCCAATTACAGGTGGTCCCCTACTTAAGGACACCCGACTTACAGACAACCACTAGTTAAAGACGGACCCCCCTGCCCACTGTGACCTCTGGTGACCTCTCTGGATGTTACTATAGTCCCAGACTGCAATGATCAGCTGTAAATTGTCTATAATGAAGCTTCATAGATAATCCTTGGTCCAATCACAGCAAAGAATTTTGAAACTTCAATTGTCACTGGGGCCAAAAATTTTTGGTCTGGATCTACAATTATAAAATATACAGTTTCGACTTACATACAAATTCAACTTAAGAACAAACCTATGGAACCTATCTGGTACGTAAACCCCGGACTGCCTGTATATTTGTCCAGTACGTTCACCGCAAGAGATAGTATACATGGTGCAACGAACCAGTTAACCTTTATATGCCAAAAAAAAAGGTTTGCGAAAAGATGTAAGCGAATACTAATCTTTTAAGGAAAGATCTAAACAGATACAAGTGCTTTAAAATATCCCACAGCGGAGGCCGATTTGAAGTACTACAAAGTTCAAAGTCAGGCTAATATCTCCCACTTTATGGTTGGCTGATACTTTCCCCATGAAGCATTCTGTATGTGGTTGGGCAGACAAATATTGTTACCCTGTTTCCCATAAAATAGGACATCCCCCAAAAATAAGACCTAGTACAATTTTGGTCCATTTTAGTATTCTAAGGCCTCCCCTGAAAATAAGACCAAGCAGCAGTCACTACATTAGTATTAGTGGATTTTTTTCGATGCTGCAATAGGTTGTCACATAGGTGAAGAATTGACGGAATAAAATCACTGACTGTTGCAGGACAAATGCGCTACACGCAGCTACATGGACATGTAGTGGTCATTTAAGGAAAGCGCTATTGCTAAATATGAGAGATTGGGGCCAAACATTCCAATAATTCAGAGTTTGGAGGATGTTTTAGAAGTTGATTTTTTTGTTCACCAATAAATGTAAATTCTTGTTCATGGAAAAATAAGACATCCCCTGAAAATAAGACCTAGTGCCTCTTTAGGAGCAAAAATGAATATAAGAAGCTGTCTTATTTTCAGGGAAACAGGGTATGAACTGAGAAGTCTTTATGCACAATGAGAGCTTCTAGGCCAAAAATTTTTTTTACAAGTGTACGTGCTGAGAAATGACACCAAGTAAAAGGCCGTTCTAGATTTGACAAAGTCCAGACTTGAAGAGCTTTATGGCAGACGCTCTAGTGCGTAATGTAGGTCGAAACCATCTCTATACACCACAGGAGATCTAGAAGCAAAAACGGTTCATTATGGACCAAACAGGCTTGTGTATAGTAGCATGAGAAAGTACTTATCTATCCACGGAAGCCGTCATCCGAAGGAGCCATGAAGGGAAGCCAACGTCTTCCCACCAGGGCAAGGAGACCAGGTCCTCCACTCCTCTCCCAGATCAAGACTCCGTTTGAGCTAACTGCGCCGTCCACGCTGCCACGCACTCTCGGGGAACTGTGTCCACCACCGGGTCAGCACTCATCCTCCCGCGCATGCACGCACAAAAGATTTTCTGCACAAAAGAGACCTCCGGTCCATCTGCCATATTTCCTTTCCGTCTCACGCCTGATAGCCAGCCCACTGAGGGCGATCGTAGCAGAGAGTCGCCGGCTCTGGCGCCTCTTCTCTGCCTAAGGATAGGTTCCGGGCGTGAAGGCGTCCAACCTCGTGGAGGAGGAGACAGAGCTACGAGCATGGATTGTGTTACGTCATGCCACACACGCTCATTGTGCTCCTGTTCTGACTATAGATCTGAAAAAGTGTGCCACTTATATGTGGCTCTGCCCACCACCAATTACCCCCCACCCATCGTGGGGGTGCATGAAATGTTGAGAAGATCTGTAGTTTCCCCACACAGTGCTCACCGCTAAATGAACCATGCAGTAAGAGGGAAGGCATTCTGGTAAGGACAAAGAGAGGACTCGCTGCCTAATAAGGTCGAGATTTGAAGAGAAACAGAGCTGTCAAAAGATGGAGACGTTGTTCCCTGGCAGCGTGGTGAAAACTTGACTCTTCTCTTCAGAAGCTGACTCGCGTCTGCTCATTTGCATACCAAGAAAAAGGCTGTAATGAAAGTACAGAGCCTCGGTGGTAGATAATTTTAGGTGATATGCCGGGACTTTTAACCCTTTATCAGCAGATATTACTGATGTGAGTGGTAAAATTCTGGTGACCGAATGATCGTTTCTTGTCTTTGTACCTCACTGCAAGAGGTTCACCATTGCAGAGTAAACTTGACTCTCTTTTAGTTTAAGGCTGATATTGTGGGGACCCCAGTTTAACTCTTAGAATTGTCCCACACGCACCTATATGCATTGCATTGGTTCCCAGTTAGGGAGGGCAAACGGGTAGGGTTCGTTTTCGATCTTTCCCTTTATAGATCTGGTGGAGAATCCCTAGTAAAATTCCTACAGGGTCAAAGATTCATCTGCCCTGAGCGGAGGACAGATTTTATAGTGTCCAAGTTGGGGGTTAAAAAATTTTCACCATTTTTCACATTTTTTTTTGTATCAGGAGAATGATCCGAGCAGCGCGGGCAGCGGCTAGTCTATCCCAGGGTCACCTGATCTGGCCAGCCAACCACTGCTATCTACGTGTAAGGGTACCACGTCATGCTGGGTGGAGTGCAGAGTCTCCTGGCTTGTGATTGGCTCTGTTTCTGGCCGCCAAAAAGCAAAACGGCGGGAGCTGCCATTTTCTCGAGCGGGCGAAATACTCGTCCGAGCAACGAGCAGTTACGAGTACGCTAATGCTCGATCGAGCATCAAGCTCGGACGAGTATGTTCGCTCATCTCTAGAAATTAACGATTTATTTTAATTCATATCATATTGTACACAGCTCCATAAAAAAGATCATAAGAATATCATACAATGTAATAACAGATCCAAATAATTCTTTCAGCGACGTTTCGGTCTAAGTCGACCTTTGTCAAGCATGATCTGTAATTTGTAGTAGGTAGTATGTAAATGTTTAGGTAGGAGCCAAAAAGGGAGATCATGAGATAAACGTGCCAATGTGTGAGGAGCAAACATCCCTCAGATTAGATAATGGACATTATCTGGCCTCTACTATCATTATATACCTACTGAGAGCAGATAACAGACCTGTATGTCAGGTCAAAGCATAGAAATAATACAGACTAGTCCTTGCTTTAACATATGTACTGTATACTTCACTGTTCTTCACTGTGTTTCCTTAAGTGAAAGCTAGTTCACGAGCAGGCGAAATACTCGTCCAAGCAACGAGCCGTTTCAAGTACACTAATACTCGAACGAGCATCAAGCTCGGACGAGTATGCTCGCTCATCTCTAATAAAGATACATAGCTTGGTTCCATAGCTTCATAATATGTGTCAAACCAATCAACAAACAACCAAGGGTGAGTTCTATATACTTGAAAACATACAGGTCAGCACATCAGGATGTTTTGCAATGTTTTCTTTTATTTATGTATCAGGAGACCGTCCCTAAAACCAGTATATTGAGCTTGAGCTTCTGTATAACGGCCTATGTTTTTGGTCCGTGCAGTCATTCCCTATGGTGAATGTTGCTCATTCACAAACAGGGGGTCACGTTCCCTTGCTTGTGACTTGCAAGATTGAGTTTCCATGAGGCCTTAAAGTTTTCCTTGCAGCAGTCACCTGATTTACATTACACATAAAATCAACAGGATTAAAAAAAGATAAGGGCAGTTCAGGTTTGCTCAACACTAATCACTAATAACTATATATCTATATAAAATAGGTATATAAAAAATGTGCATACATTCCCTATACAAAAACAACCAACAAGAACAATTAACTCGATCCAGACTGCCCACCGACGAAAGACATAGAACAATTAACTCGATCCAGACTGCCCACCGACGAAAGACATCGGTGGGAATGGGTCTCAAGACTGCAGCAACGTCTTTCAAGATCACTTCAGTTTCTTCTACTCCTGCCCTTATTACAGGAGCAGGACAGGGTGAAAAAGTTAATTAAAAAACTGTGAACATGTCCCCCAGGAGTCTTATGACATCATGGGGGACATATAAAAGTGAAAAAAAAACCACACAAAATATTTATAAATATTTAAAAATAAGCATTAATATTACCCATTTCAGAGGACTATACATTTTATATATCAAAACTACTATCACACACTAGGGAATTAATTTATAATGGTCATTTTGAATTAAGTTAAAGGGGTATTCTCGTCTGGGTATTCACATTCAGATTCATTAATCTGCCATGTATAAACATTTCTTCAATTAGATGTCTTTAAAAAAAAATTAGCCGTGTAAAGATAATTATTATAATTATTATTATAATTATAATTATAAGATTATTATTATAAGATAATTTCTCATAAACCTAGTCATATGGTCCCTTAGAAAGAAGACTGTGTTCTTAAATACGGCCACCACTGCTGGAGGGATTGCACAAAGAAACAAAAGCTGATTGTATATCAAGGAGTCAAGGAGTTACTGCATATCCTACAACCGTCCTGTGGGAAAGATCCCTGAATCCAGGAGGTCAGGCAGGGCTCAATAGCGCATGTCTGGCCACCGCTGCCAAAATGTCAGGTGGTCGTATCCGAGGAAGCCATCTCGTTTCTAAGGGAAAACATGGCTACATTTATGAGAAATTATCTTTATACCGGAACATTCATTAACATCCAAATGAAGAAATCTTTAAATATGGCAAATGAATTAAATTCAATGTAATTGCCCAGATGGGAATACCCCTTTAAGAACTGAAAAAAATATATACTTTGCATTACAAATCAAATATTTTTCTCCAGATTTGTACCTTTAATTCCCAAAAAGTCCTTTACCTTTGTATATTTTTAACTATCTTTATGTGTCACACAAAAAACTTTGCAAAAATGTATTTAAAGATATTGCACAAAAAAGGAAGTTACGGCCCTTAGACCAATAAGTATGAAAAATCACTAAAATGCCTTGGTTATTAAAGCCTCTTAAGGTCTGGTTTGAAGGGGGTTAAACATAACCTAAAACTATTTTTTTTTAAACGCTTTGGGAATTCAGGTAGACTGCAGTCTGTTTTGACATATTTTTAATCAAAAGTTTCAGGTTGTTTGATAAATATGATGCATTTTTGAGTTTTACATTTCTGTCCTGAATTGTTAATTGAGAATTTATTCCACTGATCACTGAAGCAAGATTGTAAAAATTTGCATATAGATCCCATAACGCTAGCTTTTTGTTTTTTAAATGCAGCGGTTTTTCCGAATCCGTCGGGTTTTCGTTCGGCCACGCCCCCCGATTTCCGCCGCATGCATGCCAGCGCCGATGCGCCACAAACCGATCGAGTGCGCAAAAATCCCGGGGCAATTCAGAAAAAATCGGTGCAAAACGGAAATATTCGGGTAACACGTCGGAAAAACGCGAATCGGGCCCTTAGTAAATGACCCCCATTTTTCATCAAAAGTTTCAGGTTGTTTGATAAATATGATGCATTTTTTGAGTTTTACATTTCTGTCTTGAATTGTAAATTGAGAATTTATTCCACTGATCACTAAAGCAAGATTGTAAAAATTTGCATATAGATCCCATAACGCTAGCTTTCCCCCCGATTTCCGCCGCATGCATGCCAGCGCCGATGCGCCACAAACCGATCGAGTGCGCAAAAATCCCGGGGCAATTCAGAAAAAATCGGTGCAAAACGGAAATATTCGGGTAACACGTCGGAAAAACGCGAATCGGGCCCTTAGTAAATGACCCCCATTTTTCATCAAAAGTTTCAGGTTGTTTGATAAATATGATGCATTTTTTGAGTTTTACATTTCTGTCTTGAATTGTAAATTGAGAATTTATTCCACTGATCACTAAAGCAAGATTGTAAAAATTTGCATATAGATCCCATAACGCTAGCTTTTATCTAAAGGTATGACTAAGGACAGCCAAATGACAACGTCCGAAACGTGTCACCTATTTTTGCTAAAGTGAAATCACTATTATATTTTTTATCATTGTTATGGTATTAATAAACTTCGGATATTTTTAATCTACATCGAGCTGGTGCGGACGATCTTTTCCTTTTCTATTGCAACAAATTACCTTGGATCCGGATCAAGCGATTGCCAAGCAAGTCCTGCACAGCCGGTTTCATCACTGTGAGACAAGGTGGGTGAGCTTAAGCACTGTATTTTTTTTTTATTTATATATTTGCACACTTTTATTATACTTTAACCAACGATTGTGCCATGGCTAACTGGAGACAATTCTAACCCATTTTGATTTAAATGGCCTTTCCCACCACAAGGATAGGGGTAGTTTATTCCTTTGGTTCCTGAAAAGTCAGTGGATCTGCACTCTGATCTGCAGTATAAAGCCTAAAGGGACACGTTTCATTTTCTAGATTAACACAGGAACCCGAGGACGGACCATAATAATAAAAAAATTTTGGAAAATATGCAAAAACATTGTTAAATGGACCTACCGCATCTGTAGTCTTCTTTAATACAGAATTGCTCATCAACCATTAAATCTTTAAACCAAAGTAAAAAAAAAAACATTTTATGACTTTCTCACTTGTATTTTATATTTTTATCCTTTGAATATATTTTATTCTGTAGTGAAAAGAACAATGATACATTTATTCCCTTTTCCTTGTGGCATAGTTATACAAGTATATGCATAAAACAAAAAATGGGTCATAACATTTTCCATAGGTCTCCAAGGAGCTTTTTGTCTCAATCCTATGTAACTCCTGACTGCTGTGATTTCTAATTCAAAAGACAAAATCCTATTTTTTTCCACACGACTTTCTTTTGCTTGACATGTGTTTTCCAATGAGGATTCTACCGGTCCTTGATTTAATTCTTCCAGATGTTTCATGCACCATTTTATGAGCTTCTTCAAAGACACAAAAGTCACCACTATAGAAAATTAATGTTTTTGTGATTTGCAAGGAAATTTACAATTTTATGCCTGGGCAACTTACTCAATTCACTGGGAACTGAACACACATCCCATTGATGAAGAAACAAGGAGACTTACCATTAAGCACGGCATAAGAATAGCACAATGGGGAAGGTAAACTTTCGCTGTAGGTCACAGGAAGTAATATGGCATCTCTGGACATCGATAATGTATGTTATATCTTCCAATATCTGAACTTTTTATAGTTAATTGTTCCAGTTTTCAGCTGATTTGCAACAAAACTTGTCAGTTAACGTCAAGATTTTTCTTACAATAGCATAGAATACAGAAGATTTACATGAAGGAAATCTTACCATTAAAATCAAGCATGATAAATTAAGGACACTTACTCATAGATCCAGGCACCAAAACTGTGGTAATTAAAATTATTCTAATGAGTTGGAAGTGCCATGGGGGAGGGGGAGGGAGCGTTACAGAAAAGTCTTCTTACTCTCCCTCTCCCCTGCTCCCTTGTTACGTCCTCCTTCCCACTGTTTGCTAAAACTTCATGCTGCCATTAGATCACAGGAGGCAGAAGGAGGGGTAAGTGTGGTGGGGGTACCTCCTGGCTCCGTCCAGCACCATTTAGGACATTCTTAAATCTTACTAGACATGCATTTCCTGTTTTCGTACAATCTTTAATTTTAAGCCAAATTCACTTTTTCTTTTATCTTTAAGCAAATAAACTTTTCTGTACACTGGGGAATATGACAACCATTTTCTTCTTACTATGTTGGACAGAACCAAACCACAGCACCTATTTTCTCAATGACCGACAATTCTTCTAGAAAGGCATTGTAGAAGAAGACAGGGGAACCACATAGGCACAGAGAAGCTCATTTGCAAACAGAATTATATCTTAAAGGAAATCTGACATCAAGAAAGTCATTTCATATGGCGACAGGTTCCAATAGCCTCTGGAATGTTGACTTCAAAAATGCCTTTGGCTTGCATATAAATAATTCCACTGAGTTTTAATTGTTTCTTCAACATTACCTGGCACCCAGCAGTATGTGGTGAGTTGGAGGGGGGCAGTTGAAATGGCACAACTTGTCTTCTCCTCAATGTATCCTTCCTCATTATCCTCCCCCTCCTTCAGCCTCTCCCCTGATTCCACCTCCAATTGCATCAACTCACTGCTGCAAAAAAATTCTCATTTGAACAGCCCCCCAGGGACACACCACACACTGCTGGCAGAGATGCAAGTAATGTTAAAGAAATGAAATTTAATTATTATTAACATCCCAGAGGCTGTTGGAACCTGTCATTATGTAAAAATTATGTTCCTGATGACAGGTTCCCTGAAAATGAAAGATGACTTAAAGTTATGTTTGTAAAGCTTTTAAAATGTTATACACTATGCTGGTTTTGTGGGTTAATTTTGGTAGGCCCCCTATCAACACTAAGCAAATTGAAAATATGTTGATTTGCTTGTGTGGGACATAGAAGGACCATAGCTTAGCCTATACCATTTCTCCCCACAGTACTATTCACATCATGCTCCCCTTTTCTAAAAAGGAAAGAAAATCAGAGGGAGTTCTTCTTTAAGATCATGTATTACTTTCTTAACTATATTATTTAAATAGTTTAAAATAACTTTGACAAATGATTTCTAATTTTGAAGTTTGTTATCATACCCTAAAAGTAAAATTATTTTAAGATTTAGTGGATGGCCTTTAGATATACCAAGTCTAATCGTTAGAATACCACATACTCCATTAAGACATTTTATACTAAACAATATATATTTTTTTACTTTCAATAAAGTCTTTTTACAAGCCAAAAAATGTTCATATGACTTTAACCACTGACCTTACCCTCAGAAGACATATGCTCTTTTCCTCTGCTTTACAAGTGTGAGGTCATTGAGAGTTTTCTATAATTGGGTAATGTATATTGTAAAATGTCTATCCATCCCGGATTCCTTCTCGGAAAGAAAACAATTTTCTTTACATACAATCAATCACTTTTAAATGTACGCTTTAAAAACAAAAAGTTTAGTACAAGAAGTTATCCTTCTGAGAATAAGAGAGAAATCTGAAGTTGCGGAAATCTTCAGAACTGACCTTAAATAATCTTTTTATAAAACTTTGGTCCAAAAGTCCAAATGCCGGTAAATTGCTTTCTGTCGAAAGTGCGTAGGACGATAAGTCAGCCTTAAAATTCTGCATCAAAGAGTCCCAGAGATTAAAACATTATCCACTTTGAGTGTACTTGAGATTGTCATGCTCAATAAATATGGAATGGTTAAGACATATAAGCAGCAGAAGACTGAATAATGCATCCATAGAGTTACTAATAACTTTTTCTCTGCTCGGTTTCTGTTTAAAATAAAAACACAGAGCGCTCATGGCACATACTGTAAGCATCTTGAATGCCTCAAAGGAGGATAAACTACACTTGGCAAGTTCTTAAAATAAATACTTGGTTGTCAGTTAATCCCCGTAACTGACTTTGGGAAATTTATTGTAAACGTTGAATCACTTTAGCCCTTTTTGCTTATAGACATTTTTTTTAATGTAAGGATTTTACTAGGTAGAAAGAAAAAAACATACATTTTTCACACTTTTGACAAAGCATAGTTATCTTCTTTTTTGGCTCTTTGGTTGCTATGGAGAAACATTTATAGTGTTATATAGTGGGTGGTCTCATTGCTAGGGACATTTGGGTACGATCAGATCCAAGATATTGCAATTAAATATACTTGTCGTTAAGAGTTTTTACGTGACTCATAAGGTTGAGTTGCCAACTTCTACGCATACAACTTACAGTTACGATTACTGGTAATGTAAATAATAAGTTGCACATCTGACCCCTATCAGAGATGAGAGAATTTTGCAAGATTGGCTTCTCTGGAGCTTTGATTAATTTTATTGGAAGATTTTATTGGAATCAAACCAGTCTGAATCTATGTTGCTTCAATAATCTTGGAAATTGGTCTTAAACTACCATAGCCTTCTAAACACATATTTTTATAAATTTAATAATTTGTTTAGGAATTTTTAAATAATAATAATGCCTTTATTTATATAGTGCACACAGATTATGCACAGAGTTTGCCAAACCAGTCCCTGTGCCCAATGAGGCTCACTATATATTCAACCTACCGGTATGTTTTGGAGTGTGGTAGGAAACCCACACAAACATGCAGAGAACATACAAACTCTTTGCAGATGTTGACCCTGGGACTTGAACCCAAGTCCCCAGCGCTGCAAAGCTGTAATGCTAACCACTAAGCCACCGTGCTGCCCATTTTCTCTCACCCATACCCCTTTCCTCAGCTCCGAAACATTGTCATTCCAATCAGTGCCCAAAAATAGTAATTAATCTATGAATTAAGAAATTGATCCTCTCATCTCCAACCCTCAATCTTTAATACCAAATGTTTCTGATGGTGGATAGTGGATATGGGTCTATTTTAGTGCCTCTAGGGGATATCTTGGATATAATAGTTTTTAACAATGGTTCACAGGTTCACAACTACTCACCTGACTTCTGCTGCTCCCTTATGTGAGATAATTTTTGAATACATTGAGGAAGAAACTACATCCTGCACACCTGAAAGCAGTAAGCTGACATACATGATAGCTGCCACAGGGGTTAAACTATACATCATACTTTTAGAAAAACTCTCATTTATCATAATGATGAGCTGGATGGAAGTTCAGAAGGTTAGACAGATTTTGTGAGCTTGGTAAGCGGCATAGACCTGCTAAACTCATAGATAAGAGATATACATTGCATTGATCTCTTTGTTTTTAGACTGGTGGGGCCTACCACGCTAGTTCCTAAAGTTCTACTCATAATGCCAAGAGTTTCTGCTACCACTGCCTCAACTGAGTGATATGAAAATTGATTGCTCTGGGGTTCTGGGTTCAATTCCCACCTAGGTCAACATCTTCAAAGAGTTTGTATGTTCTCTCCATATTTGTGTGGATTTCCTCCGGTTTCCTCCCATACTACAAAACATACTGGTAGGTTGTTTAGATTTTAGATAATTTCTTATGCATTTCAATATCTATTTCCTCAACCTTCCTAGATTTGTTCTGTACTATATCTTCATAAATCATATAGAAATTGGAAACAATATGGCCTACAAGAAAAGTTTTCATATTCACTATGGCTAATCACTCTGAGAAACCTCCATAGTTATAAAATGAGCCATGTAATGGACAAAAACGATTAGACCAGCTACAGCTCCCCTCTCTTCCCCATCGCCCTACTTGCCCAATCCCTTGGACTGCAAGTGATGTGACACGTTTAATTAATTTTTGTTAGAAGCAATGGGGGGCATTGTTTTGACGCAGTTATGGTACAAATGCTGTTTTGCGACTTTCCTTTGCATCAAATGAACTTAGGACAGTGCAAAGTCCCTTTGACACAGACCCTACTTGCGCCAAATTCATTATTTGCATAGACTGTTTTTCACAAAACTGTACTGAATTCATGATTTGCGATTTGGCTCAAATTGTTATTTAGGTGCAAGTTTTGGTGCAAGATGACTCCAGTCATCCCCTGGAGTAGAAATAGGAGAAAAACCACTACCAAATTCATCAAGGCATAAAGGGACATATGCGCCAAAAAAAGACCATTTTGCAACTAGCGCAAAATATATATATATATATATATATATATATATATATATATTATGAGACAAACTGACAAAAAAAAAATACAACAACATACATAGACTCACTGGGGCATATTTACCAGGGTCTCTGCGCCATGCCATACTTATTGCTAGCACTTGCGATTATTTGCCCCAATCTGCAACCCCGACAGACTCGCTGCTGCTGACGACGAGCACGAGCGTCAGCATATGATAAATATCCCCCACTTGATGTATTCAGATAAAAAAAAAATGGAACTGAATATAGATGACCAAGTCAAAGACAATTTGTAATGATAAATCCCCCCAATATATGTAACTGGATTGTAATTAAAATATATCTACTTATCTCTTTATACGGAATGAGTCAAAAAGGGAAGTATTTTATTGCAAAAACAAAAGGATAAGTTATATTTACCAATAATAATGATAATAATAATAATAATAATAATAGTAATAATAATCTTTAGCGCTTTACAAATCATAGGGACATATAGAAATATATTATTACATTACAAAGAACAAACTGTCATATGGAACAATAGGAGTGAGGTCCCTGCTCACAAGAGCTTACAGACTATGAGGATGAGGGGATGACACAAGAGCTTACAGTCTATGAGGATGAGGGGGTGAGACAAGAGCTTACAGTCTATGAGGATGAAGAGGGTGACACAAGAGCTTACAGTCTATGAGAATGAAGGGGGTGACACAAGAGCTCACAGTCTATGAGTATGAGGGGGACACAAGAGCTTACAGTCTATGAAGATGAGGGGGTGACACAAGAGCTTACAGTCTATGAGGATGAGGGGTGACACAAGAGCTTACGTCTATAGAATAAGGGGTGACACAAGAGCTCACAGTCTATTAGTATGAGGGGGACACAAGAGCTTACAGTCTATGAGGATGAGGTGGTGACACAAGAGCTTACAGTCTATGAGGATGAAGGGGATGACACAAGAGCTCACAACCTATGAGGATGAGGGGGACACAAGAGCTTACAGTCTATGAGGATGAGGGGGTGAGACAAGAGCTTACAGTCTATGAGGATGAAGGGGGTGACACAAGAGCTTACAGTCTATGTGAGTGAAGGGGGTTACACAAGAGCTTACAGTCTATGAGGATGAGGGGGTGACACAAGAGCTTACAGTCTATGAGGGTGTTGACACAAGAGGTTGTAGAACGGTCCAGCCATTCTTTAGGGAACAATATAAAATTATTTATTAAATAATTTAATACAAAAAAATTCTGCTGCTTGAACCAGCCATCAGCCGCCATCTTATATACAAAGCCCAAGGTGAAAGAAAAGCCTGGAACTTGGTAAATATCTGCTGTTTGCCGAATAGCATATGGGAGATAGGACATAGGATGTATTACTAAAGGGAGAGTAGACATTTCATGCAGTTAGCGAGTGTGATAGGCTTGCCTAAAGAGATGGGTTTTAAGAGCACTTTTGAAGCTTTGGAGGGTGGGTACTAGTCTGAGAGTCCGGAAAAGGGCATTCCAGAGAATTGGAGCAACTAGGAAGAAGTCGTGGAGACGTACATGAGAGGTTAGAATTAAGGTAGAGATTAATCTAATACCCAAGCTAAATCTAAATACCCCAGCTATGGCTTTATCTGTACCTACAATTGTGTAAGCCTCGCTATCACAACACTAAGGTAAGCATATACAAAACATTTTATACTTATAATGGAGAACAAAATAACATAACTAATATCATCTTCCAGTGGACTCTAGCTCTACAAGGATCTACAAGAAAGCTCTGTATAGATGGAGGGTGAGCGCCCAGGATTATTTGTATACAATTCCAATACAACATTGATAACAACCTGTGTAAGGTACGGTATGTACTACATAACCCTATAATTTAAAAATGGATCCATTACCATTGCATTGAAATCTTCATCCTTAGAATATCAGATTTGTGGGATGGATTCTCTGCTGCCTCTTTTTGTGTTTGAAATAGTTGGGGTGCTCATCCCACTGAAAAAAATGTATAATGTTCAAACTGGCTTATTCATGAGAACTAAAACACTGTGCAATTCATAGTACCCTGTTTCCCCTAAAATAGGACATCCCCCGAAAATAAGACCTAGTACAATTTTGTTCAATCTTAGAAATATAAGGCCTCCCCTGAAAATAAGACCTAGCGGCAGCCATTGCGTCTGCTCCCCGCTCAGCTCCTCCTGCTCTATAACATGATGCCTGCAGATAGGACACTGTGCACAATCTGCTCAGATCCTCCTGCTCTATAACATGATGCCTGCAGATAGGACGTACATTTTCAAAATAAGAACAAACGCATATGGGGACTGGTCAAGCTCTTTCCACAAAACCCTTGGCGGAGTGAAGTTCATGATGCCACAGCCAGATTACTGCAGGCTAGAGTATATTGTGTAACTTCCCATTCTACATAACATATATGTAAGTACAGCGATACAGAGATCATTCTTCTTTTTTGGCAACCCTAGTAATATTTTTTTATGAATGATGCATTGTCTTAGTTTAACCACTTCCATACTGCTGTACAACTATACTCGCTGTAGAGCAGTAAGGGGAGTATGTATCACTGGCTGAGCCCTCGCCATACGCGGCAGGTGTCAGCTGTATTACACAGCTGACACTCGTCGGTAACTACTGCAGTCGGTGTTAGCTAAGAGCGCAGCAGTTAACCTGTTAGGTGCTGCAGTCAAAGCCTACAGCAGCACCTAATAGTGGGACCCTGTTTAAGGCTATCCTTCATCGATCTGTATTACAGTCTGTCAGAGACATTGGCCCACATTTATCAAAAATACTATATAATCACTATGTGCAGTTTGCCTGTATGTGCAGGGGGTGCCAGATTCATTAAATGTGGCGCTCGTTCTTCATGAATCTGGCGCACCCTGCACTGCTACAACTTTTTTGGCGGCTCACTTCACTGTCTACTGCAACTTGTTACTTATTGTTCACCACATTTATTTCATGTGGGTTGCGTCCCAGTCTCTATGATTGCAGGACAGGAAGTGTTGTCACAGGAACACACAAGCTGCAGACAAGGGGCGTGTATCGCACTTTCAGCAATGCCCGCTCCTGTACATAGTGCATAGGCTGACACTGCTAATACCCTGCAATTCATGAGTATTATCATGAACAAGGAATCAGATGATTGCTTGTTCATGTCTCATGGTGGAAATAGTAAAAAAATGTTAAAAAAAAGGTTATTCAATATAAAATAAACTAATAAATCAATAAAAATGTCCCATAAGCCCCATAACATATAAAGAGACATATAAAGCTAAAAAAAAAGTCTAAATCATAACACAAACCCCACATATATAATATCACTGCGTCAATAACAACCCGTAGCATAAAAGTAAATAATTATTGAACCCGCACGATGAACGCAAATTATTATTTTTACCTATTGAATCTGACAAAAAATGCAATAAAAAGTGATCAAAAAACATATGTACTCCAGAATGATACTTGTGCACAGTACAACATGTCCCGCAAAAAACAAGTCTAAAACTGTTCTGCCACTTGGAAGACAGCAATGCAAAAATGATAGATTTTATT
Source organism: Engystomops pustulosus (assembly GCA_019512145.1). NCBI lineage: Eukaryota > Metazoa > Chordata > Amphibia > Anura > Leptodactylidae > Engystomops > Engystomops pustulosus. The sequence continues at coordinate 30,391,327 of CM033645.1, read as the reverse complement.
TGGCAAATTTAGTAAAACGTAAGAAAAAATATTCTAGTCTGGTAGCCACGTAATCGTACTGACCCATAGAATAAAGATAACATGATTATTAGGCTAAACGGTGAACACCAAAAAAAAAGTAAAAATCCAGTACAGAATTGATGCTTTTCTACTCCTGCCCTCAAAAAAAGTTCCTAAATTTTCAACAATTGGGGATACCAACCCCAAAAATGGTAACACTGGAAAAAGCATCATATCCCGCAAAAAATATGCCGTCACATGGCCCAAATAACGAAAAAGTGAAAATTTTATAGCCTACAAAAGGGGCCAATGAGGGAACTAAAATCCTGGCAGCTGCAGGTCCCTCCTTCCCTTCTGCGCCTCGCTGTGCGCCCATAAAACAAGTAACGGCCACATGTGGGGGGTCTCTGTACTCGGGAGAAATTGTAGATCAAATTGTATGGTGGGTTTTCTCTTTATATCTTTTGCAAATGTGTAAATTTTAGGGATAAATTAATGTATAACAAACAAAATTTGACCATTCTAAATTTCACCTCCATTTTGATTCAATTACAATGAAGATCTCAAGGGGTTAACAATCTTCCTAAAAGTTGTTTCTGATAGTTTGAGGAGTGAAGATTTTAAATTTAGTTGGTTATATAGGGGGTTTTGATGTTTAAATATGTAAAATTTCATTCAAAACTGTATTTAACCCCAAAATAGTCAATTCTGAAAATACAGAAAATCGGCATTCGATTTGTAGCCGCGTGACATCAAAATAAATTATCCAGACATTCCAAAAGTGATGAAAATGTAAAGTAGACAAATGGGAAATGTTATTCAGTAATTTATTTAGGTAGTAAATCTATCTGCCTGAAAACGCAATGATCTAGAATTTCGAAAGTGGCAAAAAATTCATAATTTTTCCTTTTTTTGTAAATAAACGCAAAACTTATCAGCCAAAATTTACCACTAAAATGAAGCACACCATGTGCGGAAAAAACATTCTCAGAATCACTTTGATAAGTAACAGTGTTCAAAAGTTATAACCATATAAAGCGACACATGGCAGAATCCGAAAAATGGGGCTAGGCTTAAGCTATAAACTGGCTACGTCCTTAAGGGGTTAAACAATAGAAGACACCAGGTGCTCGTTACCGACCGCATTCGTTTCACTGTAAATGTATATCAAACGGAGGACCGTCCTAGTGCCATGTGTGAACACTCACCAAGAAATGTCCCCACAACCCCCCAGTAATGTCCTCACACAGCCCTCCATACAGCCCCCCAGTAATATCCACACACATCTCCCCAGTAATGTCCCCCACACATACCCCCAATAATGTGCCCACACATCTCCCAATAATGTGCCCACACATCCCCCCAGTAATATCCTCACACAGCCCTCCAGGAATGTACCCACACAAACCCCAATAATGTGCCCACACATCCCCCCAGTAATGTCCTCACACAGCCCCTCAGTAATGTCCCCAACATAGCCCCCCATAAGCTGCCCACATAGCCCCAGTAATGATTGCACACAGCCCCCCAGTAATGTTCCCTAAACAGCCTCCCAGTAATGGCCTCCATACAGCCCCCAGTAATGTTCCCCACATAATAATCCCCCAATAATATCCCCCACACAGCCACCCAGTAATGTCTCTCACACATCTCCCTAGTAATGTGCCCCACACATCTCCCCAGTAATGTCCTCCACATAGCCTCCAGTAATATCCTCACACAGCCCCCCAGTAATGTTCCCCACACAGGCCCCAGTGATGTTCCCCACTCAGCCCTCCCAGTATTGTCCCCCACACATCCCACCAGTAATGGCCCCAACACATCTCCCCAGTAATGTCCTCACACAGCCCCCAGTGATGTTCCCCACACAGTGCCCAGTGATGTTTCCCACTCAGCCACCCCCGTAATGTCCCCCACACAGCTCCCCAGTAATGGCCCCAACACATCTCCCCAGTAATGTCCTCACACATCCCCCAGTAATGACCACCACACATCCTCCAAGTAATGTCCCCCCACACACCCCCAGTAATGTGCCCACACAGTTACCCCCCAGTAATATCCCCCACACAGCCCCCCAGTAATGTCCTCAAACAGTTGTCCCCCCATGTGCCCACACAGATCACCCCATGTTTCCCCCTTACCTCACTGGTACAGCTCTGTGCTTTCCCTGCAGGTCATGTGACACATGACATTATCACAGGTCCTGTAGCCTCCATGTAGTAATATTTTCTGGAAGCTGCAGGACCTGCAGGGGAAGGCAGTGCCTAGTACACACTTTTTCATCATGATCTGTGTCCTGTGGGAGATAGATCTTGAATACCAGGACAAATGTCCTGCTGACCCAGGGAGATCCGTGGCTCTGGCCAAAACAACCGGGACAGGAGCCTTGAATTTTTTGACCTAGTGACACCCCTGCTGCAGACATTAAATCACTAATCTCCAATCCATGTAAAAAAACTTTCTAGTCTTAGACCTTGCATAGAAAACATAATGAAGCTGACATCTGCTGAGGATTACTGTAATTATGTGACCTGGAAAGAACAAGAACTCAGTAAGAATTTTCACATTGTCACCCATTGTAACTACAAGCCGGCTCATTCCTCTAATCTGAAAGTAATCGTTTCCTTGAAGATCACAGATATAGTACGGCTTAATCCATAAAATGTGAGCAGTAAGAAGTCAATAGTGAAAGAGATAATCTTCTAATGCTAAAATGTTCATTAGAATATTAATAACAGACAATGGGGGTCATTTACTAAGGGCCTGAAGTGCGTTTTTCCGTAAGGTTACCCGAATTTTGCAGTTTTGCGCCTATTTTCCCTGAATTGCCCAGGTTTTTGGCACACGCGATCGGATTGTGGCGCATTGGCGCCGGCATGCACGTGTCGGAAAGGGGGAGGCGTGGCCCTAAGAAAACCCGGCGGATTCGGAAAAACCGCCGTATTTTTTTTTTTAAAGTGTCGCTTGCCACGCATTTACCTGCACCCAGGATAGCTTGGTGAACTCCAGTGAACTCCGATGGACTTCAGCGCAGCAGCAACACCTGGTGGACATCGGGCGCACTACCTTAGTGAATCCCCGTAAGACCCGAATTTTCCACAGAGAACGTGACGCTGGATCGCGACAGGACTGGGTAAGTAAATCTGCCCCAATGTGCAGAGAAAATACAGATTGGTCAAATACCGTAACTGCCCAATTTTGAGTATATTAACTAGGTTCTGTAGACCTGAACCATAAACCTGATACAATCTTAAAGATGAGATTCTTATCTATAGCATGACACCCAAGATCATGTTTCTGGGTACTACAGAACTGAAGAACTGGCCAAAGTGACCCTCCCCTGCAGCCTCTAGACTTGACTTATCTCACTCAAAGTATGACTTTATCCTGGTTACAGGCGCTATGCTACAGGAGAGCTGAGAGAATGCAGGACACAAACTGGGCGAGCTACCACCTATTACTATGTTTTGTTACTGACATTTATGTAGTGTAGTCCTAAAATTGGCTTAATGTATAGTATTGTATTGGCTTATTATATTTTAAGATGAATACAATATAATGCCATATACAGGAGTGATACATCATATTGCATATCTTATTTAAAGCACAATTTCAGATAATTTTAATATTGTGTGTGGGGGGATGTACATTTTTCTCAGTAACAAATTCTGCTTATTTTGTCAAATAAATCAAGTTACTCCCTCTAGTCTGTACAATGTGTGTCTATGGAAGCTGCATGAGCTCACATCGAATCTCACTGGGGCACATTTACTTACAGGGTCAACGGAGTTCACAGAAAGTGCACTGTCTGACAATAATGCACTGCGCCGCAATCCACTAAGATCGTGCGCCCGATATCCTGCATGTGTTGCTCAGGTCCGACAGAGTTCACCATCTTCTTCCTGGTGCATCTAAGCGCATTGGGGCACATTTACTTACCCGGTCCAGTCGCGATCCAGCGGCGGGTTCTCCGTCGCTGATTCGGGTTCTGCCGGGATTCACTAAGGTCCGTGCGCCGATATTCACCAGGTGTCGCTGCTGCGCCGAGGTCCGCCGGAGTTCACCTGCTTTTTTCTGGTGTATGTGAGTGCTTGATCTTGCGACACAAATGGCTTTTTAAATTCCGCGATTTTTCCAAATCCTTCGGGTTGTCCGGTGGCCACGCCCCCGATTTCTGTCACGTGAAAATCGGCGTGATTGCGCCAAAAATCGATCGCGTGCGCCACAATCCCGTGAAATACAGCGCAAAGCAGAAATATTCGGGAAAAACCAGACGGATTCGCGGCGGCGGACCCTTAGTAAATGTGCCCCATTGTCTTGCAACACAATTTGAAAGTTAAATCCCGCGCCCAGTCCGAATCAGTCGGATCGTCCGAGGACACACCCCCTAAATTATGTTGCATGGAAGCCAGCGCAGCTACGCCAAAAAAAGGTTTATGTGCCTCAAAATCCCAGAGCAGACACTTCTTAAACACCTGTGCAAGTTGTCTAATCACCCAAAAAAGGTGCACAGTCTGACAAAAGTGAGCAGTGCGACCCTTAGTAAATGAGCCCCACTATGTGTGTTCAAAGGACATCTAAAAAAGTTACAAGAGGGGGCTGATTAGCCCTAAGGCACCATAATCAAGGAGTTAAATTTAGCCTTTATTAATATTAGGATAATAAATGATGAACAGAAATTGTGACTTTATAAACACAGGGTTACACCAATGCAACGTGTATGAATAACCCAGTACTGGTTTACCGGATAGCCAGACTAGGTATCGTATAAGTCACATTTGTGTTATTGGGGCAGACTGTAGTTGTGGGTAACAAGTGTGGTTCTTTCTGGGCTATCAGTATTGACAGTACAGGTAGGTAGATCCAGAGACGTGCAGCCTGCACCTCCGGGTCAAATCAACAGGGTTTTTATTACATATTACCCAAATGAAATGTTGGGAAAGTATTTTTGTTACACTGTTACCCTACATGGGTCCAATTAATATGACCCAATATTACATATTGTTACTGTAGAATTGTTCACAGTGGCTGTAAAGATGATCATCGGTCACCCTGACAATAGATTTGGACTACTCTTTACAGCCACACGACCCATGCAGTCGTGTGAATGTAGCCTTATACTGTAAATACTCGCATTTAAGCCGCAACTCCTAATTTTACCACTAAAAAAGTTATTGGCTTGAGTATAAGCCCCAGGGTAGGAAATGCAGCCACTACTACTAATAACATGTCCAGCAGCAGCCGCACCTCATTAATGAAACGTCCACAAGAGATTTACCTTTCAATGAAATGTCCACATCAGATGCCCCCTTGACATGTGTACAGCAGTGCTCCCCTTTACAGAATTTCTACAACAGAGATCGCTCCCCTATTCATGAAATGTCCACATAAGCGTGACGTCATAGTTTATGCGCTGCGCGGGCTGTTACACTATGACGTCATGTGGCCACGACACCAATGCATCACAGTGTGTGTGCCCGGGCAGGAAAGAGAAACCGGAGCCGCAAGGCCGGGAAGAAGACGCCAAAGGTGAGTATAGAGTTTTTTATTTTTCAAAGACTGATGGCAAATCTTTATATAGGGCCCGGGTATGGGCAGCCTCACAAGCCAAAGGCCCTGAGCGTCCACCCATACCGCCTACATAAAGATTTTCTTCATCATAGCAGATTAGGATTGATAAAGAAGCAGTGTTGATTTAGAGGAATCCGATATTGATAAACCGTCTGGGTTGGGGTAAAAATTCCTTCCTGACTCCAATACAGCAGTTAGAGTAAAAAGCTGGATCAACAATCATATATCTTATTCCCGTAACATGTGATATTTTTCCTTTCCATAAATGAATCCAGGGCAGGCCCCTCTTGGACTTGTCCAGCCTCTCAACCATTACAACATGCTAGACTTACCATCATCTCAATGGTCTTAGAGTAAAGGATATCTCAGAGGACGTCACCTTGACATTGTTATAGACCGAGGTATAAAAAGACCATTAGCCTGATACCCTGTTTCCCCTAAAATAGGACATCCCCCAAAAATAAGACCTAGCACAATTTTGTTCAATCTTAGAAATATAAGGCCTCCCCTGAAAATAAGACATTAGACCAGTGGTTCTCAACCTTTCTAATGCTGTGACCCCGCAATACAGTTCCTCATGCTGTGGTGACCCCATTCCATGCAACTCGCAGTAAAAACACAGTAAAATTGCGGCTCCAATGGCTTTAGGCGACCCCCGGTTTTGGTCGTTTGACCCCCACTGGGGTCCCGACCCACAGGTTGAGAACCACTGCATTAGACAATGTCGTACATTAGTATTAATAGATTTTTTAGATGCTGCAAGAGGTTGTGACATGCGGGAAGAATTACAGAATAAAATCACTGACTGTTGCAGGACAAATACGCTACAAGCTGCTACATGGACATGAAGTGCTCATTTAAGGAAAGTTCTATTGCTAAAGATGAGAGATTGGGACCAAAAATTCCAATAGTTCAGAGTTTGGAGAGTAATAAGGATGTTTTAGAAGTTTATTTTTTTTTGTTCACCAATAAAAACGGCTTACTTACGCCTACAGTAGCGTTATATATATTTGATTTCTTGTTGATCTGCTGGTGGCTGTAGTTGTTGCAGTGCATCTATTAGCAAATTGTGAGCAATTTGGAGTGAGACTTGCGACCACTGTGTTTTGCGCTTAGTGACGCACATATCCATCGCAAAGACCGAAGTGGGAAAATTTATTAGGGCCCGGGGTTGTATTTCAATTAGGCACTTCTTAGAAGTGCTGTTTGGGGAGTAGCCTAGAGACAGGGGCTTGGAATGGCGAAAGCTCGCCTGGCAGCGGAGCGCCAGCTCCATGCCAAGATCGCTCCGCGACTGAGCCCTCTGCTGTCGCTGCTGGGCTCCGCGCCTGAGCCCTCTGCTGTCCTCTGCGCCTGAGCTCGGCTATTCCACAGATTGACAGTTCTCATAGTAAAGAAGCCTTGTGTCGCCTCTGATGATTAAACCAGACGCAGACTCCGCCCCCTCGTCATTTGATTTAATCTGGAACAACTTTCATCCATATTTTTGGACCATTCATATATTTATATAAATCAATCATGTCCCCTCGTAGTCGTCTCTTTTCCAGACTAAATAAATCTAGTTGTTTTAATCTTTCCTCATAACTGAGACCCCCCATTCCCCTTATCATTTTTGTGCCTCTTTGTTGAACCCTCTCATGATCCGGGTGTTCCTTTTTATGGACCGGTGCCCTGAACTGGACGGCATATTCCAGGTGAGGCCGAACCAATGCACAGTACAGTGTAATATTACATCCCTATCCCGAGAGTCCAGACCTCTGATACATGACAAGATCTTGCTGGCCTTAGAGGCAGCTGATTGACATTGTGCTGTTATTTAATCTATGATCTACTAGTCACCCAGGTCCTTCGCAATAAGGGACTCTCCCAGATTTACTTCCCCGTAGGTGCAGAACCTTGCATTTATCCAGATTAAACCTCATTTGCCAAGTGGTTGCCAAGCCCTTTCGGGGTCTGTTGAAGGGAGGGGGGGGCAGTTCTCTTGGGAAGAGATGTAGCCATGTTAACCCTCTAACAAGATAAATGTCCTTGGATACGCCCACCTCCGTACCCTGGCAGCAAGTGTCACACGTGCTATTCTGACCACCCGGATTCAGCATTCTTTATCACAGGATGGATGTGGGACCTTCAGTAACACCCGAGCACCTTATGTGCAAAACCTATTTGTTTCTTTATGAAATCACTGCAGAAGCGGTGGTTGTATCCGAGGACAACAATCTTGTTTTCAACGGACAACATGGGGACATTTGTGGGAAACTATCTTTAAAACAGGGGGGTGGCGGTCTCTTGGGGTGTGTTTATGGGACAGGCTCTTTGGTGCGCTCCGTCTTCCTGGTGCACGTCGTCTTCACGATGCCGGCTATTTCCTTATGGTTGATGTGACGGAGGGGGGAGGCTGTATGTGGGTAATGAGCTGTGACAGACGTGTCCTGGTGCTGCTGTTACATGTGATTATGAGGGGGGCTCACTCTGGGCTCTGCTCGAAGTGCATTATTATCAATTACAGGACAGTGTCGGCCCGGGACCCTTTAATCCGCTAATCAGGGAAGGACAAATGTGCGGAGCAGATCCCATTAATCATGATGTGACGGCTGCTACCCCCCTCCATATGAAGCCCCGGTCTCTTCTTCAGTGTCAGCACATGTGCAGCTCCTCCACGTCTCCACATCCCTGCAGATCTCCCAAGCATCTGCTGCAGATAAATCCTGAGCGTATGAGAACCCTGACAGGCCAGAACCAACAGCACCCTATTACATAACCTGACCCGGGAGTCAGGTGTGTGTCCAGTACATCAGGCTCCTCCCCTATTACATAACCAACCCGGGTGTCAGGTGTGTGTCCAGTATATCAGGCTCCTCCCCTATTATATTATAGTGACCCGGGAGTCAGGTGTGTGTCCAGTATATCAGGCTCCTCCCCTATTATACCCTGTTTCCCCTAAAATAAGACATCCCCCAAAAATAAGACCTAGTACAAGTTTGTTCGGGCTTAGAAATATAAGGCTTCCCCTGAAAATAAGACCTAGCGGCAGTCATTGCAGGAGCTCCCCCCAAGTCATACATTAGTATTAGGAAATCTTTTAGATGCTGCAGAAGGTTGTGACATGGGGAAGAATTCATGGAAGTAAATCACTGAGTGCTGTGCTACAAATGTGATACCAGCAGCTACCAGGATAAGAAGGGTCATTTACGGAAAGTGCTTTTACTAAACATGAGAGATTGGGGCCAATGATTCTAATAAATACAATGATTCTAAGAAATACACCATGAAATTCAGAGTTTGGAGAGTCATGAGGATGTTAGAGAAGTTGATTTTTTTGTTCACCAATAAATGTAAATTCTTGTTCATGGAAAAATAAGACATCCCCTGAAAATAAGACCTAGTTCCTCATTAGGAGCAAAAATTAATATAAGACACTGTCTTATTTTCGGGGAAACAGGGTATTATAGTAACCCCAGAGTCAGGTGTGTGTCCAGTATATCAGGCTCCTCCCCTATTATATTATAGTGACCCGGGGTCAGTTGTGTGTCCAGTATATCAGGCTCCTCCCCTATTATATTATAGTGACCCCGGAGTCAGGTACGTGTCCAGTATATCAGGCTCCTCCCTACTATATCATAGTGACCCGGGAGTCAGGTGTGTGTCCAGTATATCAGGCTCCTCCTCTATTATATTATAGTGACCCAGCGAGGCGCCGTCCTCTGTTGTGTTCTTTCTCTTTTTCGTATTTCAAGGGTTGTCATAAGAACAAGGATAAACAATAAAGCTTCATTACAGACACCTCTGATAACTGTTATAGCTGTTTATTGTAGTCTAGGACTAAAGCACAATAAATTACCAATATCCAGTGGTCCGTTTGTAACTAAGGGTCGTATGTAAGTCGAGTGTTCTTAAGTAGGGGACCGCCTGTAATTTAAAAATGGATCCATTACCATTGCATTGAAATCTTCATCCTTAGAATATCAGATTTGTGGGATGGATTCTCTGCTGCCTCTTTTTGTGTTTGAAATAGTTGGGGTGCTCATCCCACTGAAAAAAAAGTTCAAACTGGCTTATTCATGAGAACTAAAACACTGTGCAATTCATAGTATCATAGTTTATACAGTTGAAAAAAGACACATGTCCATCAAGTTCAACCAAAGAAGGGAAGGGATTGGATGAGGGGGAACAATTCTATATCAATGTTATTTAGGTGTAAAAACGCATCTAGACCCTTCTTGAAGCTCTCTGCTGTCCCTGCTGTGACCAGCGCCTGAGGCAGGCTATTCTACAGATTGACAGTTCTCATAGTTCTCATAGGCCATGTCGCCTCTGGTGATTTCTCCCGACAGAGACAGTGCTCCCTCTTCTTTTGATTTGATTGAATATGAAACAACTTACCATTATATTTTTTGTATGGACTATTCTTATATTTATATAAATGAATCATGTTATCATGTTATATATTTATATAAATTAATAATTAATTAAGACATTATACTGGACCTTACCTCCTACTCCGTATGGAACAGTTTAGAAATTAAAAAGGGTGCAGCGTTCATGTGATTTCATGGGGCACAGTGTCGAGAATTGAACCCTAACAGTCTGGTATAGATGGGCTATCCTCACTTCTTATATACTGTCCATAGTTACATAGTTGTAAAGTTTATACAGTTGAAAAAAGACACATATCCATCAAGTTCAACCCAGGAACGAAAGGGATCGGACAAGGAAGGGACTTAGAGGAAACAATTCTTTATAACATAACCATCAATGTTATTTAGGTGTAAAATGGCATCTAGACCCTACATATGAATATTTGGAATGATAATCTGTCCTGTATAAAAGATAATTTATGATTTCCCATGAAAATATGGTAACTGAATAACTCAAAGCAAAAAATACATTGCTGTCAAGCAAACATTTGGTGAGCATTAGACTGACACTGGGCTTGAACATATGTATTTCTCTATTCTACCTCCTTCTTACAAAAAATGCCATGTGACTGGATTTTTACAAGTGTCATGAAACAGCCTCTGGCAATGTAACCTATGGGAACCTCAAACCTTCTTTCAGCATCCAGTGTATTCAGTGACCTTGACAAAGTATCTCACCTGTGTGTGCCGCAGGCATTCTGTGACTTATTCTTCATTCTTTCTTCATAGTCTGACAAAGCAACTCATTGGAAGGGATACCCTAGCGCTGACCCCAAGCATGAAGGACGCACCAGCTCATGGAGATGACTAGAAGGGTAGGTTATATGGGTGCTTGTAGATTTTATTTATTATTCATTTTTTATTTAGCAAAGGGTCAAAGTAGAAATCAATAATTTGCATATACTGTAATAGATTTACCCTTTTAAAAATGAATCTTGGAAATGCTAAAGTATATCAATGCAAAGGAAATTTTTACCGCGATGACTATAGTATCAAGGAAAACGGTTTAATAAATAAAAACAATACTGTAAATATTTTCATTGCTCAATATTGATCTAAATATTCAGCACCAATCATAAAACTTAACATTAGGCTTACGAATGTTGCTTTCATCGTGTGCTATCCTGTTTTTTATGTTGATGAGACACCGACACATTCATTTCAATGGACACATATGAATAAACGTATTTTTCAGAGATTTTCAGAATGAGAAGGCTGCATTGGATTTAGAGCAGGTCCTAGTCCTTCCTGTGTTTGCAGCCATCACCTTCCCGTAGAAGTCTATGAAAATGTGAAAAATACTGATGACACACTGGTGTCTGCCCTGAACAGTCCATGTTTGAACATAGTCATGTGACCCTTCAAGGGGTTTGGACAAGCTAGTGACATAATTATCCAGTCTTCCATTTTTTTCCCCAGAGAATATGGGGTGTTAAAAAAATAAATAACATATGAACATATGAACATATTCGATTCTTCTAAATACTTTTCAGTCTGTAGAAGATTTTTTTAAATAGCATTAAATAGCAAGAATAGTGCAAGAAGAGTAGCTTGCTCCAGAATTTGCATTACTTTTTCCTCTTGTTTATATATGTTGTGCTGCACTAGTGGTATTGAACTGTTCTCATCTGGCTTTCAATCTACTTTTTTTCTTTCCGACACTTTCCGAAAAAATGAAAAATACAGAGAGTAAAACCATCCAAACATGAGGAGAATGTCAATGTTACCCTTGGTTAGCTCCAATGCCAGGACAGCTGGATTTTCTATGCTGTACATCATTTGAATCGGTATTGGTGAAATTGGCTGGCCACTCTTTTACATAAGTTGCCCATGTGTCTTTACTGCCTTAATAATAATCCCTGAATGTTCATCAAGTGATTCAGCATTCCTGCTACTTACTTTAGTGATGTTTGCAGACTCTCTGTGATGTTTTGTTTACATATGTGAGCACTGCTGAAAAGAAGGGGCTGCAGTACAAGAGTTAGGACTCATCCTGTTCCCCCTCCGCTCTTCTGTCTGTCAGTGAAGAGAAACAGGAAGTTTTGAAGATATGCTGAGGGTAGCATGGTGAGAAAAGGCAAATGCTGAAGCTATAAAAGGAGTCAAGGACACATGTATATATACACTGGATATCAAAAGTAGAGAATAGTGTATGATCACTTGATTTTTTTTGAGAAATAATGTAATCTTCATGGATTGAAGGGGTACACCATGCCTCTACAATAATGTTTTACAAAGTATATCAACATAAAACCTTTATTTAAAAAAAAACATGATGATCATAATTATAGAAAAGCAATGACTGTGGCACAGTGAAAGATTATTATTACATTTTGAAGGTTCCACCAGTCACCAATCAGTAGAAAGTGTACTTTTCTGTGAATGACTTCAGCACATCTGCGGCCACAGGACATCACTAGTCTCTCTGCTCTGCTGTGATTTTTGTCCACTCTTTTTCCAGTCTCTTCCACAGTGCTGTGACTGCTGTGGGCGTCTTGGCCATAACTTTGTCAACAAGGATTTTCCAGAGGTTTTCTATCAGGTTTAGATCAGGACTATGGGCTGGTCATTTCATGGTTTCAATGTTTCATGTTTCAATAAACTGCTTTGCCCGTTTTGCTGTGTGACTGTGCTGTGGGGGAATTATCCTGCATAAAAATTGCTGGCTTATTGAGTGATAAACGCAAGGAAGGAACCACAAGTTGTTGAAAAAGGTTCTGATACACACTTACTTTAACTGTGCATCTAGCTGTTTGAGAGGTCCAACTCCTACTGCAGATAACATTTCCCAAACCATGGCACTTCCTCCACAACCTTTCACACACTTATTTACACACTTTTGGTTCAGTTTTTCCCCAATTTGTCAACAAATGTAATGTTTCCCATCAGACCCAAACAACTTAAATTTGCTTTCATCACTAAAATGAACTGTGAACCACTTCTCCTCTGTTTACACAACATGTCCTCACCAAAAGTCTAGCCTATTCATTCTTTCTCATAATAAGAGGTTTAGTCACTGCAAAGTGTGCTTTAAGTCTAAATGCTCTTAAACATTATGACACTGTATGATGAGACAAATCCTTAGCCCTGTTCACTGTTACACAGCCGCAGTATTGAAATTATTACCCATGGAGATTCTCCGAATTATCCTGTCCAATCTTGTATATGTGTTTCGAGGGTGACCAGCCTTCTTGGGGAACTTGAATGAGTTTGTGATGCTGTGATGCAATATTCTAGAAATCACTGACAAACAACCAACTACTCTTGCTATGCCTGATAGGGTATGACCCTCATCTGGACAACCTGCTGCCAGAAGGTTTCAGTCACTTTGGAGTGGCACACCTTTTATGCAAAGTCAATGAAAACTAGAACGGTATGCTACCAGTTAAATAGGGTTTGTCTACCAGGTACCGGATTAACACCAACAACTTGCAGATATCTGAAAGTATTCTCTAATTTTTGTTTTCTTTTTCAAGTATCTCATTTTAATTTTTATTTTCCTATATTCACATAGGACTACACAGTGGCGTTAATTCATTAAGACCGGTATTTTAGTTCCATCCAAAGGCACTCTAGCCTCTTAGTTCAATACAGGAGCAAACTCTGGTAGTTGTGACCTGTGCACCAGATCTGGTGGATGTTTTGCTACGGTAGAGTCTCTACTATAGCATGTATGAAGGGTTGGGGAGGGGGAGATTCATGTGCCTTCTCCACTATAAAACTGGGAGAGAAGGCATAATGAATCTCCCCCAATGACCTTGACATTTAGAAAATTGTGTGTGTGTTCTAACTTTGATCCTCAGTGTACATGAAGAGACATGTTTAAAGGGGTTGTCAGACTCTTTAAAAAACTAGCAGTTTTTAAAAAAACGGAATGGGGAGGTAAGTTTGAAAAAAAGAAACCCATACTCACCTCCTCCATCGCTTCCAGTGTCCCATTGTCGCCGTCTCGGTGGTCCATGACCCTGTTTGTTTACAGGGGCGCGGAAGCTCCGCTGAGTTTGGCTTCCAGCTGGCCTCGGTGACTAGCCATGCCCTCCCGTCAACATATCAGTGCAGGATACAGCAACAGGATGTGTTTATCTCACAGTAGCCCATAGTTAATTTAAAATTTTAGTTAGGCCAGGGAACACAGTTCCAAGTTTTCAGTGAGGCAGCTACTACCTAAACCCTGGACGCTAACCACTGTGGATTTACCCAAGCAATTTAACCTTTGCATTCAGTTTCAAAGCTGAGGTGAAGCCGCCACAAACTCATTTTGTGAGTTTTTGCAGGAGGTTTTTAGGCAGCAGAATATCTGCAGTAGAAATTCTGCAAAAGTAACCTTCCTCTGTGTACCCAGCCTTGGTCACATTGTAGATATGATTCCTTTTCTGCACACGATCATGCTCTTCTTTGTACAATTTTCAACAAATAGTTAGTTTTATTACAATATGTACTTTGTGGTTCATTTTTTGACGTGTGCAACATTTTGGTATCAATGTGGAATCTATACCAAATTTATCAAAATATTGCACACCTCTTGACTATACAAACCAATTCATAAAATAAGTCAACATTCTGGGCTTTCCCTGCATTGTGAGATTTGTTGGAGTGACAGACATCCAAACCAATCAGCTGCCATAGCAGCGTTCAAAAACTCCCGACTCCATTTAATGCTGGTTATACTGCTTTCTTCATACTTGTTCTACATTCTCTATTGTGCTTGTTGCTGTGTTTTCTGATCCTTCCTAGGAAACTTTGACTATTCTATCTGCCTCATGATTCTGTACTTCGCCACCAACATTGTCTTGACCTGATTAACCTTACCTCGCTATTGAATGACCGTCTCTCTGTTTGTTTGTTATGGGGAGCAGGGACTGACATCTAGTTGTCACCTACCGCTTAGCGCAGTGTGGATAAATAGGCCAGAACAGAGGTTATCTTCCTTGTTATGAAATATACAAAATCTTATGAACACATAGATATTTTGTAAGGTCATGAACTTTTAAGGCTTTAAGCAGAATTCCATTTGGAGGAATATTGCCGTATATATTTGAGAATTGCTTTCTCTGCCCTTTCCTCATATTATATTTGTTTATTAGTGGAATACTTCCTGCTACAAACAGTAAACTATAGCAGTAATTGGATATTTTAGCTGATCTGGAAACAATCCATTCCAACAAAGACTTTGGCTGTCCCTTGTAAAATTTGATTATTCTTTTTTTTTAATTTATAGGTTACTGGGAAATATATTCTATCATCTTTGAGTGAAATATTTAAAGGCTTAAACATTTTAATAGTTAAATGAGAGCAGTCACACATCTTGTTTATATTGTGTCAGTACACAAATTCTTAACCTTGCAATTCTCAGGGCATGCTTTGCTTTAATTTAAAAGCAGTTTAAAACAGAATAGATTTTTTTTAATTTGTGCCTGCCAGTTATGTATAAAACCAATGCCATTGGTGGCATTCTAATGAGCAACTTTGACTATTCAGAACTGCCGACAGTGTTAAGTAGTAGCCCTAAAAATATGTTTATCCTATATATGTGTGTTTTTAGTAGTATCAGCAGGTCTATGAAAAATGCTATTAAATTCTAGGATTGAAGCTGGACTTGAAGCACTCTGGTTGACACATGTGTGTGTTGGATCTCTTCATTGTGCTGCTGCACAGCCCCCCCTCCCCCTGATGTCCTAGGCTTTAGTTTAAATACAACAGCAGTCACTATGGGGAGGGGTTGTGCCATGTTCAGTGAAGAGATATTACACGCCAGTGTACCAGAGTACTCCAAATCCAGTTACAATCATGGAATATAAAGGCATCTTTCATAGTCCTGCTGCTGCTAACAACACACACAAAGGTATGGTTACACAGATCTCCATTTCTCATACTTAGCATTGTCTGCAGCTTTGTATGATCAAAACAACAGAAAGATTCCTTTTAATCACCCACCAGAATTTGCCACCATCTCCATGTTGAAAATATTCTGTGGGGAGATAAGTCTGTCCAGGGATTGTCAGTAAAGAGTTACAAGGAAACTATCACCAGATTTTACCTTATTAAACTACTACCCCCTCTCGTAGGGTATGACGTTTTGGAATTTACTTGTTTCTGTGTAGTTTTGTGGTCATATTAAATCTCCTCTTTCAAATGACATCATGTGTGTCCATATCTCCAACCACATCCGTATCTCTGGTTCTGTAGCTCACTGAACCACTAGCCTGATGCAATCTGCATGATGAGATTCTCATCTTTAAAAACTGATGTGTATATTTAAAACTACTTCTACGAAGGGAGGTAAGACATTTGTGACATCCTACTATTAAAGATCATGGGACACATTTGGCGCTAGGTGGACCAGTGTGTGATGGTATCCCTGCCGTCCTATAGTCACCAGATCCATCGGGAGGCTTCAGCACTGTAGTGGCAGGACACTTCTACATGATGTTTTCCTGGCATCAAATTGCATCCTAGACTACCCCAGAAGCGGTGGAGTCTACAGGTAGTGTCCAGGAATGACCCATGTCAGCCCACTGCTTGCCCCGGCACCATTCATTCCCTGCCCAACCGGGGTAGTGAGTGGAGTAGATGATATTGGATATGTAGATGAAATTAGCTTGTGGAGAATGTTGCATGTGCACAGTTGGTGCCATTTAGCATATATTAGATCTTATGCACATGCTTTATATTCTTGTAGTTGAAATCAATATCATTTATGTTATCTAGTTCTTATAAATCATAATATAAACATATAAAACCTCCTTTTTGGTATATACACTGCCTTGTGAAAATATTCGGTCCTCTTTGCCAGATGTACCTCTTGCCACATTTTAGGATTTAAACATAAAAATATAAAATTGTAATTTTTTGTGTGAAGAATCAATAACAAGTGGGACATTATTGTGAAGTGAAACTAAATTTATTGGATATTTTAAACTTTTGTAAAAAATAATAAACTGAAAAGTGGGGTGAGCAATATTGTTTAGCGCTTTTACTTTCAGTGCAGCAAACTCACTCCAGAAGATCAGTGAGGATATCTGAATAATCCAATGTTGTCCTAAATGACTAATTATGATAAATATAATCCAGCTGTATGTAATCAAGTCTCCGTATAAATACACCTTCTCTGTGATAGTCTCAGGGTTCTGCATCATGAAGACCAAGGAACACACCAGACAGGTCTCTGATACTGTTGTGGAGAAGTTTAAAGATGGATTTGGATACAAAAAGATTTGGATTTAGCAAACTTTAAATATCCCAAGGAGCTCTGTGCAGGTGATCATATTGAGATGGAAGGAGTGCGGTGACCCCAAACCATGCGATTTGCAGTAAAAACGCAATAAAATTGCGGCTCCGATGGCTTTAGGCGACCCCCAGTTTTGGTTGTTCGACCCCCGCTGGGGTCGCGACCCACAGGTTGAGAACCACTGCTCTAAACTTTCTTCTCAAACAAGGACTGATCAGAGATGAAGCCAAGAGGCCCATGATCACTGTGGATGACCTTCAGTCCTACACTGCACAAACCTGGCAGGAAGAACATGGTGGTGGCAACATGATGGTTTGGGCCTTTCTTCAGCAGGGATAGGGAAGATGGTTAAAATTAATGGGAAAATGGATGGAGCCAAATACACAACCATTCTGGAAGAAAACCTTCCAACAAGACAATGATCCCAAACATAAAACAAAATTTACAATGGAAGGTTCACAGATAAATGAATCAGTTGTTCGAATGGCCAAGTCAAAGTCCAGACCTCAATCCTATCGAGAACTTGTGAAAAAAGCTGAAAACCGCTATCCATCCAACCTCACTGAGCTCCAGCTATTTTCCAAGGAAGAATGGGCAAGAATTTCAGTCTCTCAAGATTGAGACCAGACACCCCAAGTGACCTGCAGTTGTGATTGCAGAAAAAGGTGGAGCTACAAAGTATTAACTTAAGGGGCCAAATAATATTGCATGCCCCAGTTTTCAGTTTATTATTTTTTTACAAAAGTTTAAAATATCCAATAAATTTCGTTCCTCTTCAAAATTGTGCCCCACTTGTTGTACATTCATCACCAAAAAAATTTTAATTTTATATTCTTATGTTTGAAGTCTGGAATGTGGCAAATTCCTTTATTAATTTATATAGCGCACACAGATTACGCACAGAGCTTGTCAAATTGGTCCCTGTCCCCAAATGGACTCACAATCTAATCAACCTACCAGTATGTTTTTTGAGCAAAGAGAAAAGTTCAAGGGGGCCGAATACTTTCGCAAAGCACTGAACAGAGAAACTTTTTACAGTCTATATTTTAAAAATTATTTATAAATACTTTCAAGAACTTGTATAGACAATATCCTAATATATGTACTACTATACATCTTGTAAGATCCCCATAGTATGGGCCCTGCAACCACAAAATGTGACCTAAATTTTAATTCAGGAAACTAATATAATTCTGTGTATTGTCCATTTTTAGGCGGCTATAACTTTATCATTATCCATGTACAGGCAGTCCCTGGGTTACGTACAAGATAGGTTCTGTAGGTTTGTTGATTTGTTCTTTAGTTGAATTTGTATGTAAGTGGGAACTGTATATTTTATAATTGTAACCCCAGCCAGAACTTTTTTTTGGTCTCTGTAACAATTGGATTTTAAAAATTGGATTTTAAAAATGGTCATAAGAACCAGAATTAATAATAAAGCTTGTTTACAGACACCTGTGATAACTGTTATAGCTGTTTATTGAAGCTAAGGTACAGTAAATTACCAACACCCAGAGGTCCGTTTGTAACTAGGGGTTGTCGGCAAGTCGAGTGTTCTTAAGTAGGGGACCACCTGTAATTATTAATTTCATTTTATCCTTTATTATTCTGAATGTACTTCCTTTGTTATATAGAAGAAAGGGAGGGAAAAGAAGGGCAAAGGAGCATTTTATTCCATATTACATAGTTTATTATTATTATCTGCATTATTGATTATGCATTTTGGCTCATTTTGTATCATTATTTTAGTCCTCAGTAGATGTAAAAAAAGATCTAATGAAGCCATAATTTGTAACCTCCTTTATCATCTTTTTGTAATTATAATCTAATATTTTCTATAAACATACACTGTAATCATTCATTGTTGTGTTTTCTGCAGCTGCTCACCTTTCCTCCTTGTCTAGTATAGTAATTTTTTGACGTGTTAATGGGTTCTAATTGCTTTTATCAAATTCACATGAGGCATAAATGTTTGTCCTATTCATCTACATGAGGCTTGCAAAAATCATATGGCATAGTTTTATTTTCAGTGTTTTCAGTCAATTATCCAAGCTTTCTAAAGCATTGTATTCTTTCCCATGGCAACCAAGCAAATCATAGTTTTCATATTTGCAGAATGGTTTAAGAATTAAAAGCTGAAATGTGATTTGTTAATATGTACAGCAACGGAAACGTCATTTGTGGTCATTAGAACAAAATTGAAAATATAATTAGATTTCTGTATTATTATTTGTTTTATTGCCTATGTACTACATTTTATGAATAGTGATGAGTGGACCCGTATCAGCAATGTTCAAGTATGTTCAGAAAATTGAGGATTTAGGTCCTGGATCTCTGACATCAGCAAAAAGCTTGGGTTCCCCGTTCAAACTTTGTGAGTTCGGGTCCAGGCTATTTCCCACCCCGCCATCAGTGACATCACGCAATTGTTATCACTTCAAATGCAGCTGGCAAAGCCACTGGCGATATTTAAGTCAATGTGGATCATATTGCGCTGCCACAAACAGAGGAGGCACATGTGGTGTTGTCACGGGCAGCAACAATTTTCCCAAAAATGGAGGTGCCACTGGAGATTAAAACACACTGGGTGCTGGCACTGATCCAAAAATAGGGAGATTACAAAATGGGATTTCATCCTTGAGGAATTAATCTTGGTGACAATTGTTTATGGCTCTTCCATGGAATCTTTCCACTTCCTAGCAATCTTTTTTTTATTTTGGTTGGCTATTTATATGTATTTAGTGTGGGATTTGCCCACTAAAACACTAATCCTCCAGTGGGTCCATGCTCTACCCCAATACTCGACCCCAGAAGTCAAGCAGAAGACAATGCAGTTTGCAGAGTACTAGGATCCACACCAGTGTATTGCAACTTCTCTGAGTTGCACCAATTCTCTGGAATGCCCTTCCCCGGGCTCTCAGACTAATACCCACCCTCCAAAGTTTCAAACGTGCTCTTAAAACCCATCTCTTTAGGCAGATCTATCACACTCACTAACTGCATGAAACGTCAGCTCTCCCTTTACTAATCCATCCTATGTCCTATCTCCCATTTGTTATCCAGCAAACACTGGACATATTCCGAGTTCCAGGCTTCTCTGCCGTCACTTTCACCTTGGACCTTGTAAATAAGATGGCAGCTGATGGCTGATGGCTGGTTATTTATTAAATTATTTATTATTATTATTTATTATTATTAAATTATTTTATATTGTTCCCTTATTAAGAATGGCTGGACCATTGTACCATCTCTATTACCTCTTGTGTCAGACCTTCATCCTCATAGACTGTAAGCTCTTGTGAGCAGGGCCCTCACTCCTATTGCTTCATATGACTGTTTGTACTCTGTAATGCAATATTATATTTGTATATGTCCCCTATGATTTGTAAAGCGCCACGGAATTTGATGGTGCCATATAAATAAAGATTATTATTATTATTATACTCAGAGGCTCCGACCGGTTAAGCAGATATTTCGGATGTAGTCCCCCCCAGTCTTCCAGTAGAGGCTATAGTAAATATATCGGCTCAGGGAGTTCATGCCCCCACCACCTGCAGGGGGAAAAACAGAAACAAAATGTTGGCAATGGGCTTTTTACTTGTCAATCAGTAAAATGGCATGTTAAATCCCTCTCTATATGTTTTAGAATATATGTATGATATGTATTAGTACATATAGATTCACATGATTCAGTTGTATAATTTTGAGCTGTTTATCTTCTATAGGACCATTATAGTCTAGAATTTCATATACATATGTTTTATAATGTTTAATATTTTTGAATAGTGTTATTCCATTATATACTGATAGACAAGGAAGTGGTTAATATTCAAGATTAGGCCACCCATGACCATCCCATCCAAGTTGTGTATTTTTCTGTGTGGCCTTTGTTTTCAGATTTTTTTTTTAATTACTATGAATCTACTAACAATAATAACAGTAATAACAATAAAGATTTTTCTTTGCCTCTGATTCTGGTTAAAGAAAATTATGTTTTAATTGCATTTGATATACAATTCTATGAAGGATCAGTAATATTATTTAGTCATTCATCATCTACATTTAGAGCAAAATTTTGGCTAAACTTCGACAACTGATATTTTCTAATTCAGCTAATTTCTGGTCTTCCATATTTTGCACCACGTCTATAAGTCATTGGATTTATTTCAAAATCATAAATACAAGTTTTTCTATTACATCACCAAAAATCCTCTCCCTAATCTCCTAATAGAGTAGATATCCTAGCAGAAAAGGTTGTGTGTATCCAGCTCAGTGCAGATCAGTTTCATCCCCGTGGCTTTGTCACTATAAATCCCAGTGTTCACCAGCTCCTTGTCTGCAAGTGATTTCCAGCTCTATGATAAAACTAAAACAGACAGACTTAATTTAAGTCCCAGACTTGAGGAAACTCATCTTAAATATTAGCATAATTTTACAGAAGACAGAGGAAATTGCTAAAATATGTGATTTAAAGAGTGTCTGTCTCCATGACGCACATAAGCAGCTCTTGTCTGCCACCCAGTGATTATTTGGCATTTTAACCAAGTGAGTAATAGGATTTTAGATGATAAATCATAAACTCTTTAATATGAGAAATATACATTAATACATAAATAAGAGGCATATAATTCACTACTGTCAATTATTGTGTAGTGAAATCTAAATGGCACTGACGATCTGTGTACAACACTACAGAAATATGTTGTCCTTTCACAATCCATGACACATATGTTTCAGTAAAGAATTATATTTCATATGAAATCATTTGAGATTTTCATAACATGTGTCCTTGAAGGGAAATAGATTTATGTATAATTAATAGAGATGAGCGAGTATACTCGTCCGAGCTTGATGCTCGTTCAAGTATTAAGGTACTCGAAACGGCTCGTTGCTCGGACGAGTATTTCCCCTGCTCGAGATCGAGCATTTAATTAAACAAACACAGTGAAGAACAATGAAGAATAGAATAAAAACAGTGAACACAGTGAACACAGGATCATTTAAGTGAAGAACACAGTGAAGAATAGATTACAGATGTTCGGCACATCTGCTTACTTGTCGGAAGATACACGCGGAATGGCAGCAGGGAGACATCGCACAGCAGGGAGACATCTGGCGCAGCAGAGACACATCTGGCGCAGCAGAGACACATCTGGCGCAGCAGAGACACATCGGGCGCAGCAGAGACACATCGGGCGCAGCAGGGAGACATCGCGCGCAGCAGGGAGACATCGCGCGCAGCAGGGAGACATCGCGCGCAGCAGGGAGACATCGGGCACCAGGGAGACATCGGGCACCAGGCAGACATCGGGCACCAGGGAGACATCGGGCAGCAGGGAGACATCGGGGAGACTTCAGTGGAAGAAGAGGAGCGGATCCCGGGACAGCGTATCTCCTCTCCCGACAAGTAAGCAGATGTGCCGAACATCTGTAATCTATTCTTCACTGTGTTCTTCACTGTGTTTTTCACTTAAATGATCCTGTGTTCACTGTTTTTATTCTATTCTTCACTGTTCTTCACATCTGCTAACTTGTCGGGAGATAATATACGCACGGAACAGTGAAGAATAGATTGCAGATGTTTGCATACATCTGCTAACTTATCAGAAGACATTCTTTTTCAATTAAATAACACATTTTATTCCCGAACCATGGTCCCTTTGAAAAATGCTCGAGTCTCCCATTGACTTCAATGGGGCTCGTTATTCGAGACGAGCACTCGAGCATCTGGAAAAGTTCGTCTCGAATAACGAGCACCCGAGCATTTTAGTGCTCGCTCATCTCTAATAATTAACATTTATTGGAAAAAATAGAACAATACAAGTAGTTGATGGCATTGTGAGGATCAGGAACATCATAGATTAAACATTCATTGGAACATGGGGATAAGAGTCATAGCATAATTGTCAGGTATAGAACCCCCCCCATATGCCATCCCAGTCAAAGAAACAATTATAGTATATGAAGCATTAACAAAGAAATAAACAAAACAAGGAAACAAACTTAAGAAAGCACAGCCGGGGATCATAAACTAAATAACAGTATGCACTGTCAATCAGCTGCCTCTAAAGCCAGCAAGATCTTGTCAGATCTTGTCATGTATCAAAAGTGGTATGGACTTCCGGGATAGGGATGTGATATTATCACTGTATAAGGCATTGGTTCAGCCTCACCTGGAATATGCTGACCAGTTCTGGGCACCGGTCCATAAAAAGGATGCCCTGGAGCTGCAGTGGGTTCAACAAAGAGCCACAAAAATGATAAGGGGTATGGAGGGTCTTAGTTATGAGGAAATATTAAAACAACTAGATTTATTTAGTCTGGAAAAGAGACGACTACGAGGGGACATGATTAATTTATATAAATATATGAATGGTCCATACAAAAAATATGGTGGTAAGCTGTTTTAGATTAAATCAAATCAAAAAACGAGGGGGCACTGTCTCCATCTGGAGAACTCAAGGTTTTTATCACCAAAGGCGACAGGGCTTTTTTACTATGAGAACTGTCAATCTGTGGAATAGTCTGCCTCAGGCGCTGGTCACAGCAGGGACAGCATAGAGCTTCAGGAAGGGTCTAGATGCCTTTTTACACCTAAATAAAATTGATGGTTATGTGATAAAGAATTGTTTCCCATACATCTCTTCCTCATCCAATCCCTTCCCTGGTTGAACTTGATGGACATGTGTCTTTTGTCAACCATATAAACTATGACACTATGATGCTGATCATTAAAATTTGTGTCCCGGCTGCACTATACCCATTGTGAAACAAAATTCTGCACATAAAGGGGCATTCTGGTGCACTGTTTGCACTGCTTTTGATATATGTGGGCCATTGAGGCCAGTCTATTCAGACCAGCATTTAAGAGGCTGAGAAGTCCTTATCCAAACAAACAAAGAACTAGAGCTGCAACGAAAGAGCTGCCACTTTCTTCTCATCCTCATGGCCATTAATCTTAAGGTAAACTAATTTATTTGGATCCATGAATCTAGAGCCGTAAAGGGGTATTCCCACGAAGACAAGCTTCCTATTTGTACTATTTGTAGGATAACAAAATAACATATTCTCTAATTAACTGTAATTAACAAAAATGCAGTATTTCACAGATATAAGTCCAACCTGTCTATATCAGTCCCGGTGTACACAATTTCAGTTACCCCTAGACACAACCCTGTAACTTCTGATTTAGGGTCGGCCCACCATCTTGTATTTCTGTGTGAGATTGTGGAGCTAAGATTTCTGTCTCTCTCTCCTATGAGCCTGTAGCTCACTGATCACATCCTGCCAGGAGATCGTGAGGAGAGAGAGAGAGGCTGCAAACTACAAGGAGATAAGTGATCTGAGGGGAAGGGGAGACAGGCACATATCTGTGAGATATAGCAGGGCTAAAAGTGTAATATTGTAAAAGTGTGATGCCTCTGTGTAATAGGCATCATCCATCTCATAATCTGTATCATCTCTCTCTCTCTATGTGTCAGTGTTAGTACAATGTCAGAAGCCAGATGAAAG
The DNA here is from genome assembly GCA_019512145.1 of Engystomops pustulosus. Classification (NCBI taxonomy): domain Eukaryota; kingdom Metazoa; phylum Chordata; class Amphibia; order Anura; family Leptodactylidae; genus Engystomops; species Engystomops pustulosus. The sequence goes on along the minus strand of CM033645.1, from coordinate 30,366,601 downwards.
TGTATATACACACCTGTACCCTAATAATCTAACCACATTGTCACCCCATGGAGTGATAGGAGCTAAAACAGAAATAACACCGAGTAAAATTATAAAATAAGGGGATAAAATGATTATTGTGTTAACCTAACTAGAGATTGCGATATGAGAATTTTCTTTCGTGGGAAATCCCCTTTAACTCTATCATGTACTTTAATGAATGAGACTCTATAACTCAAGTGTGGCACTCTGTGTCATTGTTTTATTTCTAGTCAAGTGTAAAAGTAAGAGAGTTTGCATCAGCTCCTCCTCAGGATGCTTCGCTCCATTGGCCTAAAGGACACTGCACTCTCTTGGTTTTCTTCCTATCTCTCTGACCGCACTTTCAGTGTCTCCTTTTCTGGTTCTTTCTCTTCTCATCTTCCTCTCAGTGTCGGGGTTCCTCAGGGCTCAGTCCTAGGTCCTCTTCTCTTCTCCCTCTATACTGCCCCCATTGGACAAACCATCAGCAGATTTAGTTTCCAGTATCATCTTTATGCTGACAACCCCCAGCTATATACTTCTGCACGTAACATCACTCCTGCCTTAATCCAGAACACTAGCGAATGTTTTTCTGCTGTCTCTAACATCATGTCCTCTCTCTTCTTTAAACTTAATCTTTCTAAGACTGAACTTCTTGTCTTTCCCCCATCTACTAACCAACCCAACCCTGACCTCTCCAGAATGGCTGGACCATTATACAAGAATGTTGTGTCACCCCCTCATCCTCATAGTCTGTAAGCTCTTGTGAGCAGGGCCCTCACTCCTATTGTTCTATATGACTGTTTGTTCTTTGTAATGTAATATAGTTATATATGTCTCCTATGATTTGTAAAGCGCTATGGAATTTGATGGCGCTATATAAAAAAAAATTATTATTATTATTATTGCATGATACTATTAAAGGAAGCATAAAGAAATTAGTCAATACCTTTTGGAGGCTAACTGCGTATATTTGATGCTGAGCTTTCGAGGATGCTAGCTGTCTTCATAAGACATGGTGTTATGCATGAAAAATTCATAGCATTTTACACACTAGGAGGATCATCAAAGGACATTAAAACAACTTTAAAACAACAGAATGATATTTACACAGACATCTTACTTACAACAGGATGGTAAAAACACTAAAAACCTGTGAGGCGTGACAAGACAGCTTTGGTATTTATCAGCCTGTGGCCTCCAGGTCAGATATAGGAGGTCGTGAAGCTGGCATGAATGTTAAGACCACTTTGTAAGGTGTAAATCTCTTCATTAATTTATACTCCCATTCTTTCCTTTTCCTCTGTGTTTGGAAATATCACGTTAACCTTGTAATGCACAAATCTTCAATAATGTGGTCTTCTCTGGAGATATGTGCGGCTACTGTGAGATCTTTCCCTATGGTGTTAATGTTGGACTCCTGTGAGTTCCAGCGCTGATGAAGTCTCTGGCCACATACATGATATCATTTACTAAGGCTTCATGTAACATGCCAGCTGCTGGCAAAAACTTCAGACTGCAGAAAGGGAGCTTTTTTAGCACTTTTAGGGAATGTGTGTATACAGTTTCGGTGGTTCAGGTACAAATTACACCAAAAAGCAATGGACATAGAGTAATAATGTTAAAAATTTAATTCCTTAGACATCTATCATGCCACATGATGTCAGTGCATCCATACAAGACCAGCGCCAGAATCTCTCCACATTTGCTACATGGGTGTTTGGCAATGGTTGGAAGGCCAAAAAGTTACACTTCAACTGAAAAATATTCAACTTAGCTACTATTTGTAGCAGAAAGTCTCAAAAACTCCAAATAAAGCAGCATTGATGTAATATTCCAAGGTTCAACTCCTATATTCTTATAATTCTGCCCCGGAATAAGCCACATTGGGGTCCGTAAATTCTCTCTGTGACCTACTATGTACCTGCCTTAAATCTACCATGATCTTACAGGACCATTATCTACCATGATCTTACAGGAGGTATTTGCACTGCATGTGATCTGGGTTGTAATAATAATTTAAAGGACACCTGTCATCAGGTCTCTACCACTAGTCCTGTCACTACTACCTGTTGGAGCAGCTCACATTGATCCCATCCCAGCCTTTATCTAGTTATTTCATACATTAATCATTGTAAAATCATCTATTCTTTATCATGTAAATGAGGCTGGTCACATGGTCAGAGGCAGTGATGTCACTCCTGTTACCCCTCCCCTCTCCTCCCTCTGCTCATGTCTGTGTGTAATGTATAGTAAAGCATGGCTAGTGTGTGCTGCATCTGCTGACATGCTGCATCCTCCTAATATACAGGTGAGAGACACAGACATCAGCTACACATGTTCTGCTGTAACATGTGCAACATCCCCCACCGGGGCCTAGCCCTTGAGGTGAGGCCTGGAGACAGCCGGGGCCCGCGGTACCGGAGTGGCTGGCGGTTGCGGCCTAAGCACGCTATTGTCACGGTGCTTGGTACGGGGGAACCGGAGGACTGTCCTACAGCCTGGCAGGTCTCCAGCAGGGTGGTGTTGGCAAGAAATGATGAGGGAGAGGCTGCTATAGCGGATCTCCCTGGGGCAACCCCTTAATGTCCCGAGTGTGAGTCTCTGGGTGATGGACAGGGTGCCGGTGATGAAGGCAGCCGTATTAGCAGGGACCAGACGGAGACAGAAGTTGAAGAAAACAACTTACAGTTCTTTATTTGAACCGGCAGGAACCGCAGCAACGTGCCTTTAACAGGTAGATGGAGTGCTGAGATGTGAGTTGGAGGGAGCCTCAGGAGATAGTTCACCAGCCTGGATGTAGAGGGCAGGCTGGGAGGCAGCTGTGTCCTGGTAGGAAGCTTCAGCTTGTCCTGTAGGGCTTCAGGTATCACCTTTAAAGGTAAGATGATACCCCTTTTCCTCACTACACTAACTCTAGTCTGATGCTCCACTCTTCAGAGGCAGGGGCTAGGCTCTTCCTGCTCTGGTATGGGCTAGACAGAGATTACTCACTCACTCACTGATCTCTAGGATTCCACACTAGAATAATCAGAAGATCTGAGAAACTTCTCTCTAGAATGACATACTGGAATTCCCCAGAACATTCCTGGCCAGGGGGTTTTATTACCTCCCTTTGGTCAGGTGGTGGCTGCTCCTCCAATCACATCTCAGCTTACAGAGCACAGGATGTAACACATATCATTGGACAATAGCATCTTGCATCATACAAAATACTTAACCTCTGCCTTGCCAGGCAGGATTCACCACTGCAATATCCCCTATGTCCTATCAGGACCATGTAGTGTGATGTGGGTACATGCAGGTGGGACGTATTCGCAAACACTACCTCGCCATTGCATCGGCGATGGTGTTGCACATGGCTGCAGCCTGGAGCTGTTGTATCTCTCCTATACACACACACACATGCACACACAGGCTGCAGGGGGCGTGGCCACCAGCACCAGGAAGCACATCATTATACAGCCTCACATCATTATACAGGCTGTCAGTCATGCACTGGGGGTGTGGCTGTGACTCCCACTCATGAATAGAGTGGACAGCTTGAATATGCTAATGCTTCATTGGACATTTCACAGGTCATTTGCATACAGCTTTAGGACCTCATTGCTTAGGTTTACAGGCATGTAGAGGGACAATGAAGGGATAGAGGCAATGCTCTCTAATGGCAGTTTATGAAAATATATTTAGTTTAGGGGGGTTATTTTGCATGACGGGTTCTCGGCAGTCCCCGGGTTACATACAAGATAGGGTCTGTAGGTTTGTTCTTAAGTTGAATTTGTATGTAAGTCGGAATTGTATATTTTATCATTGTAACTCCAGACAGAACTTTTCTGGTCTCTGTGACAATTGGATTTTAAAAATGTTGGGCTGTCATAAGAACCAGGATTAACACTAAAGCTTCATTACAGACACCTGTGATAACTGTTATAGCTGTTTATTGTAGCCTAGGACTAAACCACAATAAATTACCAATATCCAGAGGTCCGTTTGTAACTAGGGGTTGCATGTAAGTCGAGTGTTCTTAAGTAGGGGACCGCCTGTAATATGTATTTATATAGCATCATGATATTCTGTAGTGCTTTACAAATTAGGTGACAAATACTCATAAAATAATACAAAACAAGTAAAACATAGTCAAATGGAAACAGTAGGAGTGAGGGCCCTGCTCAAAAGGGCTTGCAGTCTATGAGGATGAGGGGATGACACAAGAGCTTACAGTCTATGATGAGGAGGGGGTGACACAAGAGCTTACAGTCTATGAGGATGAGGGGTGACACAAGAGCTTACAGTCTATGAGGAAGAGGGGGTGACAAAGAGCTTACAGTCTATGAGGAAGAGGGGGCGACAAAGAGCTTACAGTCTATGAGGATGAGGGGGTGACACAAGAGGTAAAAGAGCTTGTATAATGGGCCCACCATTTTTAATAAGGGAATGGAATAAAAATAATTTAATAAATAAAAATTCTGCTGCTTTAACCAGTCATCAGCCGCCATCTTATATACAGTCCAAGATCGGTAGAACTGCAGCGAAGCCTGTAGCTTTGTATTTTATGTCTACCTAATAACAGACGGGATGAGTGCATAAGATGGGTTAGTGAAGAGAGAGTTGAAGTTTCATGCAGTTAGCGTGTGTGATCAGCTTGCCTATAGAGATGAGTTTTAAGAGGATGTTTGAAGCTTTGTAATTTGGGTATTAGTCTCATAGTCTGGGGTAGGGCATTCCAGAGAATTGATGCTCCTGAGAAGTCCAGGATATGCGAGTGAGAGGTTTTAATTAAGGAACAGAATAGTCTAAGATCATTGGTGGTTCGAAGAGGACGGATTAGGTGACTGAAATTAGAGAGGAGAGGCAGGGAGGTGTGGCATTGTGTTGGTTTAAATTGGAAACCCTAAAAGTTGCACAATAACAAGAGCATGAACATGCCTCAAAATTCACTACTTACTACTAACTTCTTACATTTTAAAATGGTGGAGGACCATCAGAATTCTGCAATAGGTGCAGGATGTGTCTCAAAATTCACCACAACTTGTAAGTTTTTAAATGATGAAGGACCATTTGGAATCTGAATCTGCAAAAAAACACAATCAAAAAGCGCTGTACTACTAATCTACAGTACAATTGATGAACTATCCAATGGTTAGGCCATCAATATCATTATGTTCCAAAAGGATAGAAAAAAATCCAGCTTCAGATGCGATAGTCCCATAAAAAACTTTGTATTTATTAGAGAAAATGTAAAAACATGTTGAAAAATAGAACAAGACTCGGCTTTAGCCTGCAGACCCTTGTATTTGTCTTCCATGTTCTTGTTCTATTTTTTCGACATGTTTTAACATTTTTTTTATAAATACTGAGTTTTTTTATGGGACCTTCGCATCTGAAGCTTGGATTTTTTTCTATCCTTTTGGAATATACTTAAATACTTTGCCGAAGGCTTATCCTTGCTTGTTGCAACCTACAACCTCCGTCCTCTGTGTCCAGGTGAGCTGACTTTTCCTTGTGTTTTACCTTCAATATCATTAGTTTTGGAAAACCTTTAAAATTGTAGACTTTAAATCTTCACAAAAATGAAGGTACAGAGGAGCCAATGGAGGCAAGTTAGGAACCACTATTAAATTGGGTTATAGAAGCAGGAAAATGAACCGATTCAGGTAAACTTTGAACATAACTAATTCATATTTTCTTAACTATTATTGCTTATATTTGTTTATTTGCAACGACTGCTGGGTGGTTAATAATTCTTGTAGATGTGCTCATCTGCCTGCCCCATACTAAATGTGACCTGTCCGACACAGCTATGTCATTTAACTGGGAACCACACACTGCCTGAGAAACTCCGAAATTCTGCCTCAAACAATCAGCAGCTTTTTCTCTCAGCTGTCAATAAACCGGTCATTTATCTATTTCCACGTGGGTTCACCACAAAGCATCTTACTGAGTTGCTCCCAGAGATAATATCTGGCACACAAAGAGGGCTTCCTTTGATCTATACAGTCTTTAGAGGTCAGAGGCCTGTCTTTTCCTGTAGGTAATTCCTAATGACTCATGTCATTGACAAAGAATGAAGATTTTCACAGACAAAAGAAAGACAACCTTAAGCACTACTTTCTAGATAAATGACTGCTTTTTCCACTGCACATATGTATTATCTATCTATCTATCTATCTATCTATGGAAATAAGCAGCAGACCAACCTGAATAAAGTGTAAAAAGTATAAAAATTACATTTTTAGCCTTGAACAAAAAGAAGAAAAAACATTGTCATTTTTTTCTAAACACAGCATCCTATTAGAAAAACTTACTAAATCCTTATGGAGCCACTGTATAATAAATCCCAAGCAAAGGGAACCTCACATCACTAGAAGAAATAGCAACAAACTTTGTTTTTAACATATCCTGTGTTGCTTCCTTCTCCGTATAAACTTTTTGAAAATATATGGTGGGGAAAAAGAGAATAAACAGATGGTCAGAGACATCAGGACACCTCACTTACAGACAACCTCTAGTTACAGACGGTACTCTCTGACCACTGTGACCTCTGGTGAAGCTCTCTGGATGCTATTACTTTAGTCCTATGACAGCACAAAATTATGAAAATCCAATTCTTACAGGGACAAAAAGTCACACTTATAGTTAGAGATACACAAATATACTAGGTCAATCTTACATAGAAAATTCTACTTAAGTACAAACTTAAAGAACCTATCTTGTATGTAACCTGGGGACTCCTTGTACTAACCTCTCCGAGGTTCATCACTACCGGGTCTTTGTATACAAAGGCTGACAGTGAAGGAAGAATATTTATCTTCATTGCTTTGATTCTTGCCAGAAAAAAGAACTATCTCTTATTTTACAGAAAAAAAAAATAAAGTGTAACCCACAGTACTAGCTGGTTAAAACAATTCCTTTACTTTATTTGGTTAAATATGATAAAAACAGAGAAAAAAAAGTGATCACTATAACAAAAGGGTGACGCATTTCAGACCTACAAACAGAGGTCCTTATCTCGGTAGAATATGAAGGAATTTCTAACCAGGTTGCAGTGTATATATTGTTTTATCTCTATCTATCTAACTCTATCTATCTCTATCTATTTATATATCTCTATCTATCTAAGTATTTATATCTATATTTATATATTTATCTCTATCTATGAATAGATTATGAAATCTGATTTTTTTACTGAAATTGGAGTGTTGCATGTTATTTCCATATGTTTATTTATCTAGCATATTACCTCACATATTTCTTCATATCTTACCTCACACATAAGCTGTCTTTTACTCATTGGCAATAGCAACCAATCAATGCTCAGAGCTCTTTTTAATGACCTGTGGCAAAAATCAAAACTAAGCTGTGATTGGTTGCTAGAAGCTGAGCTGTGATTGGTTACTAGAAGCTGAGCTGTTATTGGTTGCTTACTGCCATATCAGCCACAATGGCTTCTGTAGATGGTAGTTAATAAGTGTATTTTGGAAAGCGCAGGCAAAAATTTTGACTCAAAGCCCAGTTTATGATGTTCCCTGGGTCAAAGGGAGCAGCTGTGCAAAATATGGCGATTGTAAGTGCAACAGTGCAGATTCCTTTAGCGGACATACATACACACATACACACTCATACGCACATACACACATACACTCAGCTTTATATATTAGGTATGGTGAAATAGATGATTTGCAGAAGGGAGTGGTCTTCTGAAAGTGGTGGTCTCTTGGGGGATTTCAGTGGATCTCTTTATACATTAATCTTCTAACTTATTCCTATTGTTTTGTTGTATTCTGCATGTTCTACATATTTGAATACACTAATATTTAAAATAATAAAGATAAGTGGACACAATCTGGATTGAATTAATTAAAATACTCACAGAGATTTGGTTGCACATTTTAGTAGTTAGTTAAAGCTTCAAAAGAGCAATTTTGCAGGAGAAACTTCACATTCTGTATATTTCTTCTTACAAAATAATCAACATTGTGTACATGAGATTTTCGGAATGGTGTTTTAAAACATCACAGATTTTTATAATATTTACACGCACACAACACAATAACTGGGAATTGTTTTAGGTATTGTTAAACTTTTGGATGATAATTGAAAATTGAACACTGATTGGACACTATGGGGCAGATTTACTTACCCGGTCCGTTCGCGATCCAGCGGCGCGTTCTCTGCGGTGGATTCGGGTCCGGCCGGGATTCACTAAGGTAGTTCCTCCGCCGTCCACCAGGTGGCGCTGCTGCGCTGAAGTTCCCCGGAGGCGCGCTGGAATGCCCTGAAATTCATCGACCTATACCTGGTGAAGGTAAGTGTAATTTTCGCGACACATTTTTTTTCTTAAATGCGGCGGTTTTTCCGAATCCGTCAGGTTTTCGTTCGGCCACGCCCCCTATTTCCGTCGTGTGCATGCCAGCGCCGATGCGCCACAATCCGATCGCGTGCGCCAAAATCCTGGAGCAATTCAGGTACAATCGGCGCAAATCGGAAATATTCGGGTAACACGTCGGGAAAACGCGAATTGGGCCCTTAGTAAATGACCCCCTATAAGTATTTATTAGCAATAGTATCAGCCACATGTAGATTAGTTCTAACAAAAAAGAAAGAGCCAAACATAGCTTTCCAGTACTGTTTATGTACCTCTAATATGGTGAGGAGAGAGAGTAATTAATAATAATAATTACTTTATTTATATAGCGCACACAGATTACGTAGCGCTACACAGAGCTGCCAAATCAGTTTCTGTCCTCATGGGGCTCACAATCTAATCAACCTACCAGTATGTTTTGGAGTGTAGGAAGAAACCGGAGGACCCGGAGGAAACCCACGTAAACATGGAGAGAACATACAAACTCTTTGCAGATGTTGACCTGGATGGGACTTGAACTGTAGTGCTAACCACTGAGCCACCGTGCTGCCCATATTCCATTTGTTACATTTGTGGCCAATATAGAAATACCCTTTAAAAAATTTTGTTCCAAATTCTACTGTACAAACACATACCTCTACAATAATTCTACAAATTCAAATTGTTAATTTGCTTACTGTAAAGTACCAATAACAAAAATGTGCAAATACATCATAGAGAACCCCCCACACACACCAATCCCTAGCATTCTGTATACCTACATTCAAAAGTTATCTGTACTCTAACAGCAATTTTACTTCTATGTAATTTAAAAGACATAATAAGTCCGATAACATCTAAAATTGCCATAATTAATAACGGGATGAGTGGTCACATGTCTATGTGATAGAACGCAGGCATCAGCTTTGTCATCAATTTCACTGTGAATGTCTTTGAAAGCGTGGCCATATAACATGCAGACTGACTCATCCGCTCCAGGCTATTGGGATGAAGACAAATTGTGGAGAGATTTATGTACGAAGCATCTGATCTTTTCACCTTTCTTTGCTTTTTCCTTGATGATTATATAAAAAAGATAAATCTTTGTCTGTTCCCATGCACTGCACTATCGTGTAACTGCATTAGAGCACAGTGGATTTCATTCATAAATTTTAATAATAATAATTAAATAATTCCTTTATTTATATAACGCACACAGATTACTCAGTGTTACACAGAAATTTAAAAAAAAAACATAATTATGGGCTGGGAAGAATGTTGCAATAGTCCAAGCGGGAGATGATGAAGGCATAGGCTAGCAATGTTGTGTATGGCAGGTTGAAGGAGGTTGTAAGAGATGTTCTTGAGGTGGAGGGTGCAGGTTGTGGTGATGGCCTAGAAGTAGGGCTTAAAGGATAAGGCAGAGTTAACGTTAACTACTAAGAAGCAGGCTTAGGAGTCAGAGGAGAAATTATTAGTTTGTTTTGTCGACGTTAAATTTAACAAAGATGGAGCAGAAAGGAGGATATGGCTGGAGCGCTATGAGACTTAATGAGCTTTCCTAGGCCGGAGGTGTAGATGAAGAAAAGTCAGGGTTCTAGGACAAAGCATTGTGGGGCACTAACAGAGAGGGGACGAGTGGTGGCATGTGAGGTATACACACTGTATACGGTTTATAGCAAGAAAGAATAGTCAACAGTGTCGAAGGTAGAGAGCAGATTAAGAAGAAGCAGAGCAGAGTAATGGTGTTTTGCCTTAGAAGACAATAGATCATTAGAGACTTTGATTAGGTTAGTCTCTGTGGAATGATACATTTACATACCAGGTTTGAAGTTTATCTATTTATTTGAGAAAAATTAAGGGAATAGTTTGAGGTGGACTTCTGGGAGTTTTGAAGTGAACATGAGTGAATAGCATAGTCACTAGTTTAGACGGGATGACAGTCAAGAAATGACTTCTTCAGGATGGGTGTGAGTCAGTTGATATGTTTCATGTTTAAAGGGAGAGGGAATAGTGCCAGTGGTTAGCAAAAGTTAAAAACTCCCCTTTAAGAGGTGGGGTAAGTACAGTGGTGAGGTTAGGGGTAAGGTGCAATGGAAATGGGTCAAGTGCATAAGTAATGAAGTGTGTGTGCAGATTTAAAAGGACAAAACCATAAGCTCGCATGACAGTAGATCTTCCTTCCGTGTTGTCTTCCAAATGTCGGTAACATTTTTTTTCCAGAATCGTTAATGTGTCTGGAGTACATTAATAAAAATCACTCTACTGCACGGAAAAAGTACGGAAAGATAAGGAGCTGGGCTGACAAAAGACGCAGTAAATGGAGGAAGCAGGGTTGGCTGAATGGGAAAGAGATGGAGAAGGTGTGGGCAGGGGTGTAACTATAGGGGGTGCAGAGGTTGTGATCGAACCTGGGCCCAAGAGGTTTAGGGCTGCCCTTATGGTGTCACTTTCCCATATGAGAAGACTAGTACTATAAGCCATATGTTATAGTTGGGGGCCTGGCACAGACTTTGCACTGGGGCCCACCAGCTTCTAGTTACACCTCTGGAAAAATGAGTTACCAAAATGTGGTCATTTAAAGGTCATCTACCAGCAGATTGATGGTAGAAGATTTGTACTGACCTCCCTGTCCTGTCCCCATTTACAGTAATAGGATTTTAGTATAAAAAGGGACGGCCGCACTTAGAGGAAATAAAGGTTTTAAAAATGTATTCAAATGAGTCTGCGGCGCTCTGCAGATCACCTCCGAGCTGGTCCATCTTTCACTGGTCTCCTCTTGCCTCCTGCCCACACTACAAGCAGAGGCTCTGCAAATCTTTATACAATGTTGTTTGCACAGCCGAAGCTCTCATAAGCCAGCTGTGCAAACAACATTGTATCCCGGGAGAGAGCCTCTGCATGGAGTGTGGGAGGCAAGAGGAGAGCAGTGAATAAATTAACCCCTGTAAGATGCAATGTTTTTTCATTCATTTTTCGCTCTCCACCTTCCAAAATCAAAAAAGTTTTCATTTTTCCATGTACAGAGCTGTGTGAGGGCTAATTTTCGGTGTCACAAATTTTACTTCTCAGTGACATTATTTATTATTCCATGCAGTGTACTGGGAAGCTGGAAGAAAATTCCAAATGTGGTGAAATTGGTAAAAAAAAAAATTAGTATCAATTTCTTATGTGCTCAGTTTTTACAACTTTCACTGTGTCTCTAAATGATATGTCTACTTTATTGTTTGTTTCAGTATGGTCACGGTGATAACAAAGTCCTATAGGTTTTATTGTGTTTTAATAAATTTTCAAAAATTAAATGAATGTTTAAAAAAAATAGTTTTGCCATCTTTTATTACATCTTCTGATGTAATATTTCGGTGTACGGGGCTAAGTGCTGCTCACTTTTTAATACATTTTTTAAACTTTTTTTTTTAACTAATTCATAGATCCTCTAGGGGTTCTTTAACCCTAAATCGTCTGATCGTTTCTACAATATACTGCGATACTACTGTATTCCAATATGTTGCATTTTTTCACAGTATTCATTACAATGATTAGAGCGAAGAAGCTCACCTCTATGATGTCCAGCTTTCATCTTTCTCACTTCATTACAATGAGCCATTGGTTTATTGTAACAATACTGCAGATGCCATGCAGCCTTGGATCTGACAATGACCTGAGGCTGTCATGGCAAGCAATTGCTGCTCCGCGATGACATTGAAAGAAAGATGATGGCACCCACGCTAGCACCGATAGTGGGTATTAGCGGTGGGTGAGCCTTCTTCATACAGCCTTAGCACCTTTGTGCAGTACATGAAAAACTTGAAAGTGCTGTACAGAGCCTCAGGATCATGTTAATATTTTAGAAACCTTTATTTCTTCTTCTGTTTCTATTTATACTAAAGTCAGATTACTGTAAAGGGGGAAGCGATATATATAGTATAGAGCAGTGATGGTGAACCTTTTAGAGACCGAGTCCCCAACAAAAACCCATTTATGTATAACAAAGTGTCCACACGGCAATTTACAGAGTAACTTATTGCTCTCTGTGCTGTCACAGCTTTCAATCGTTACAGCATCCTGGGGACACCAATATAGTACAAAGAAGGAGACATTCTGAATGTTATCGTATCGTACCTCACACAGGTAGAATTGCATAGCCCAGAGCAGGAGCTCCAATGATGATCCAGCCCTATCCACACCTTCTCACTCCTCTTCCTGTAGTCCCAGGTAGCTAAGGATGTGTCACCTTAAAATAGCACTGAGCATGGCACATCCTGGACTACCTCGGACCTCTATGCTGGGGTGACTACCTGGGTGCCAACAGAAAGGGCTCCAAGTGCCACCTCTGGCACCAGTCCCATAGGTTCACCACCACTGGTATAGAGTATAAATCATCTACCATGAGGGAATCTGGTGTCCTTTATCTCTGCATAAACAAATATTGCACAGGAGAAGTTGTTACGGCAGCCTGGTGCATGAAGAAGATAATTCCAGTTAAATAACCAGTGAATATATTTACTAGTATGTACTACTAATATTAATTTCTATATGTGAGTAATATTGTCCTTTGCATAGTTTTTAATTTAAGAACTGTATATATATATACATTAATACATTGTATCCAAATACCTAACCCTAGCCCTATTGACATAACCAAACACAGCAGCATCGCTGTTCACTACTTCTGCAACAGAATCAATACCTAATATATAATGCATAACATACAGAAATACAATGGAACAACATAGTTGGGTATCAATTTCCTGTACATTGTAAATGTGCTACCTATGCATTGTCCCATTGTTACTGCTAGAAGAAAGCCATGACATAAATCATATAGGATTACTGTTTATTCATTATGGAATTCAGATTTGGACTACATCAGACACTCACCTATCTTCTTGGCAATCATATCTTAAAATATTATTTTTTATAAAAAACTACTGAATGCCTTCACATGTATGTTTTCCATTAAGAATATTCCCAAAATGTCCTATAATGGACTGTACAAATGAAGAATTAATACAGACGTATAGACCCAGGCTGCCCCGGTCTTCTGCTTCGTATTAGTGGTTAGTTATCAATACTGGCTATCACTACACCACATTAATGCAGACTTCCAAAGTCTCATAATATTTTTAATATGATCCAATATACAGATTAATATATATGATGTGGTTATATGTTTCAGAAATAACCTTACCATATGGGAAATGTGAAACTTATGATATGAATGTTCTAGAAAGCCATTATTTGTTGTCCAAGGTTGATTTACAGATGAAAAACCATATTGCAGCTTTATGCAGACTGTATTTTCATCATACACTTGCCAAATAATCTGGGATTTTCTTCTTATAAAATGCCATAAATATTGCTTTCTTACTCGCTCTAACCAGCCTAAGAAATGACGATAAGAACAGTCGCACTACATACAAAAACATCTTATTTTTTTTTTGTAAAGTTGCTGATTGGAGACATAGCTCCCTGTACAGGCAGTCCCCGGGTTACGTACAAGATAGGGTCTGTAGGTTTTTTCTTAAGTTGAATTTTTATGTAAGTCAGAACCGTATGGGTAAAAATGTTGGGTTGTCATCAGAACTAAAGCTTCATTACAGACACCTTTCATAACTGTTATAGCTGTTTATTGTAGTCTAGGGCTAAAGTACAGAAAATTACCAAATACCAGAGGTCCGTTTGTAACTAGGGGTCGTCTGTAAGTTGGGTGTTCTTAAGTAGGGGACCGCCTGTATATAATATCTTTTTAATGTGACACATCAGTGAACCTCTGCTCCTCATGCTAGCAAGACAGAATTCAGCAGAAATTACAGCTAGAAAGTTGAGTTTTCAGTAACAGAGGGAGCTAAGAGTTAAGGAAGTGAAGAAAGAAGAACTTTGCCCGTATAAATATTTGCCGAATAATAATATGAGGTAGGTGTTGCCTATGAAGGTTTCCCAGCAGAACGTTTATCAGCCATGCCAATGTATTAGCCAGTTGCATCCTTCCCTATAGTGTGTCATGGTATCATCTCTTCTCAAGGTAATGGGCGCACATTTACAAAGATATCAAAATATTGCAAAATAATGGGATTTCTCAAACCAGACCCCGTCTGATACAGAAAGGATCAGCTACAGGGGGCAGAACCGATGTTTGGTGGAGGTGATTGGGGGAATCAGTTATATAGAATACATTGTTATCGGGGGATCTGTGCATGACATATTGTTACAGGGGATCTGTGGATGAAACGAAATAAAGCTTGGTGGTCTGTCGATGACAGATTAATTTTTCAGCAAATTGTCCTTTAGTAGTTCCTCTATGAGCCCTGGAACAGATGGGGCTCCCTATGCATTTAACTAAGAATTTGGGTATCCATTACCTGCTTGTCAGTTAGACCTTTAAGATCTACTAACCCCTACATACACCAAGTATTACCTGAGGGTTTGGAGACTTATTCAGTCTTCTTACAATGACAATTTACCATGACTTCCAACAAATCAACCTTGAGCACTATCATATCACTACTTTTAGTGTTATGGTTAATCAGAATATCTCTAACTGTAATATATGGGATTTTAATTATTTGTCAAGAAATATTGTTCAACTTTGTAGCAATATTCGGTATCTGCCTCATTTATTAAATTAAAAGAATGGGATTTCTCCTAGAGAAATGTATAGACTATTCACATGGTCAAAGCATCTACTATCTGTTTTATGTGATAAGTGAATGGTGAATTTGTCACAGTGACAGAATTCCCATACATGTATGGAACTGATACCTAAAAATGTACAGTCTTGCTTGGCCACTAATGGAAAGAACAGATTCTGTGAATTATTAAAAGCCTGTAGGGAGTAACCTCTATTGATCTTGGGAACAGAATACAGCGCACTTGTTGCAAATCAGGGAAATAAGGTCATTCTTGGAGAAAAGAACAGGAAACTGTGGAAAGTGCAGATACATGTGTAATGCTTGGAGCCAGCAATGATGTGGGACACAGTATTACTTAGAGTATATCTACATTTTCTACTTAAACCACTTAGTTGTGGAGAGGTATCTTATTAGAATCAAAGCCAATCATAACTGATTACGTAAAGTGCCTTCATGTATATTTCTTTTTCTTCATTCTAATTCTTTCTCCAAAGGTTTCTCTCAGGTTCAGGCTTAATACTGTATAATACAAAGCAAACTATGCTGAAACTAGAAGAAGTTGTGGATATGGTAACACCGGTTATGCTAAGTTATAGGGGATTTTCAGGCTAAAAATGTAAAAAAACACATCAATAGAAAAGATAAAGCAGGTCCTAAATATCACATTGGTGACGGATTGACAGCGAGCACCCCTACAGATCAGATGTTCCCAGGAAACTGGGAACCCACCGGAAGCGGACTGCTCCAGTGTAGTGGTAGAATCAGGTTATTACCAGATTCCATCCATTTAAAAGAAATTTACAATTTGCTTTTATGCATTATGAACCAAACATACCTTGAGAATGCTGTAGCTACACTAATGCAGAAACATATCTTCTCCTCACCCTAATTATGCACTGCTCCAGCCTTGTCCTGCCCAGAATAAGATGAGAACATGTCATTATTATGTTGTCCCTGACAGGCAGAAGTAATGAATTGCTGCTCTATCACCCACCTGCTGTGTATGAGTCATCCATCTCAGGTTGATTACTCCTGCCTGGAGAGTTCAGAAAAATCTGTGTGTAATATGCTTATGTAGGCAGCCTGCATGTAATCCAGCTTTCCGAAGGTACTGACTTTTATAATTGTTTTTTGAGCAGAACCATTCGGTTCAGGGATTAAACAAGATATGTTTCTGCATCAGTGTAGCTACAGCCTTCTCAAGGTATGTTTGGTTCACAATGCATAAAAACTAATGTTAGATTTTCATTAAATGAAAGGCAAGATACAGTGACTTAGGTTGACCACCAGATAGCAAATGTAGCTGTCTGCTTCCTGTTGAAGTTTTCTAAGAAGGGAAGTTGAAAGAAAGTCTTTAGTTCATCTTCCGTTCCCCATTAATTTATGGAAGGATGCTTGCCTTTACACTTTCATTATAATAGCTGCATTATCTTTTACTCTATTTGATTTTTAAAGGGGGGACAAAACTTGCCAAACATAAGTCTGATGTAAGGCTTAAAAGGGGTATTCCGGGAATATGAACGTCTTATACAAAACCCATGATGATATAAATAAATGAATGTAACAAAACTTAATGTCATTAGTCACAAAATGGAGCTTAAATAGTTGGATTTTATGACTCACAAAATGTTATGCCTCTCTAAAGTTATCACCAAGATGGCCCCCACTGGAAACTACAAGTCCCAAGATCCTTTAGTTCTCAGTAACTCCTCCTCCCTATTATGCTCTGCTCCCAGTGATGATGTAACAGGTTTTCTTGCTCTGTTACCATAGTAATAATGTGTAACTTCCATCACCACATCACTGGCCATACTGGATGCACTGCTACCAACCGACTACATCTAAACGTAGTGGTGATCACATGACCTGCCCAGGCAGGTGCAGGACATGTGATGTGGACATGTGACCAGCGGCCATCTTCTGTCCTGTGTATGCTCTGTAACAGACTGATTAAAGGGCTAGTAGCATTTTAATTCTTCATTACAGTGTATGTCAACAGCATTTTTCTGCTAAGGGGAGCAACATTTTAAATAACAACTAATTATATATAAGCTTATATTTTACGGACCCATTTGTATATGAATTATGCTGATTCCTGGAATACCCCTTTAACTCTTTAAGATTGTTCACTACAAATCCGAATGCCCGATCTACATCTCCAGGCATCTGCATTCAGGAGAGAGTACAAAGGCGCAATACTGTAGAAAATTATTTTTACTGATTATATATGGATAAAATGAAGGAAACCCTACATACATTCAATGTCAATGACCAATAACAATGATGTCAAATGTCAATTAATAATGATAAGTGATAATAACCCCTAATGGAGTATTGAAGACACCGCTGGACTTTGTACTATTAGCTCATCTATGTTACACACATATCAAGTACCACACACTCAGATTCCTATCAGAGTGAACGCAGTGTAGGATAGGAGTCTACCATAAAGACTGTATATTCATTAGGGACTAATTTGTCACTGGACGAGATTTATGAGAAGTGTTACTGTATTGGTACTTACATTATGACTACTGAAAGCTATAAAGCGAGTAAAGTGCATCACCCCATTCCCATAATGTGAATCGGAAAAATTTATGTAAAATATATATTTCCTTCAGCAGATTTAACTCTTCAAACCAAATCTTTCTAAATATATCTGAATGTGACAATAGGATTTGATAGGAAAGAGGATTAACAATATAGTTTAATTGCAGACACCTTTCATTCATAACTCTTCTGTTGACCAATGCAGCCTGGGACTCAAGTTCAGAAAATTACCAAAATCCAGAGAGCTTCCCCAGAGGTCACAGTGGGCAGAGAGTTAGTTTATAACTAGAGGTCGTCTGTTAGTCTGGTAATTCTACCTGTGTAGGTGACCCCCACCTTTAGTTAGGCCTATTGTAACCAAAATACAAATAAGTTATCTACAGAAAAAGTAACAATAGTCCAGAATAGTGGTTTCAAAGAAGTCAAGTGAGAGACGAAAAATTCTGGAGGATTTTGGCAAGGCAATTGACTAATCAATTGAAGATATATTTTCAGGTCATAAAAGATCATGGGATCTACCACTGAACCAAAATGACCAAGATGCAATAAAGTAAAAATAATTTGGCAGTCAGAGTCTTACTGACTTCAGCAATAGTCCTACATTTGAGGGCCACCAAAGCAGAGAAGTCTTCAAAAAGAAGCAATTTGTGACCATCATATTAAAGAGGCTGACATTTATGGAAAATACCCTAAAGGCGAATCTTTCCCTTAATCAAAATCACAGGAACAAGGCTCAAGGGGAGGATCTTTTGTTATGGCACCAATAGATTTCGCAAAAAATGACAATGAATCAGAAGTTTTACCAAACTCAACTAGTCCTTTCACCCGAAGATTATGTCTACTGCCATTCTCCAAGTGGAAAATTTTATGCTACACTTGATCCTTCTTCAGCATTAGTTCTACCTGCTTCAACGATATGTTTCGTACCTGCCACAGTTTCTATTCTATATCCTACTTTCTATGTTCTAGAGATTTTCAAACTAGTGTTCCATCCATTTTTTAACTCTGAACCAATTTTCTTTTTTTATTACTTATCCTTTGATTATGATCACAAGAGCCTCCGATTTATGAGATCGCACTTACACCATCATGGTGAACATGGAAAAATACAGATTTTAGAAGTTTGAACTTTACTTCTTTGGGTATATCCTTTACTCTGCTCTGGTATAATGGCTCCACCTAATGCTTCTGCTCATAACGGGGGGATTTGTAAACTTTGCCTGGGATACAACTTAATGAACTGTTAACTTTGTACCCGGGTATTGTAGGATACTGAAGAAGCGGAGTTAAAATCACACAAGTAATTCTGCTGCTGTTTGTACAGGTCCCAAGTTTACCGGCGCTGGAAGGACACTGATCTCACTGATTGTCTACTTCTTGTGGGACATTTGTCAACATTGAAGATTTGGACTCCTGCTGTAGACGTAGATCCTTGACATATGACAAATAATCTTCAGTGGGGTAGTCCACCGATGTGTGTTTTATTCTCCAATAAAAATAAACTTTCCTCTATATACATTATAAAAACATGGAATACCTTGAAACCACATTCAACTCCATTATGGTCTTCTTTAATCTTTAACCCTTTCAGGACCCGGCCCTTTTTTGTTTTTTCATTTTCATTTTTCACTCCCCATGATCAAAAATCCATAACTTTTTTATTTTTCCATGTACAGAGTTCTGTGATGGCTTATTTTCTGCGTGACAAATTGTACTTCATAGAGATGGTATTGAATATTCCATGCCGTGTACTAGGAAGCGGGAAAAAAATTCCAAATGCAGTAAAATTGGTAAAAAAAGCGCATTTGTGCCGTCTTCTTATGGGCTTGGATCTTACGGATTTCACTGTGCGCCCCAAATGACATGTCTACTTTATTCTTTGGGTCTGTGCGATTACGGGGATACCAAATTTGTATAGGTTTTATAATGTTTTCATACATTTAAAAAAATTAAAACCTCCTGTACAAAAATTTTTGGGGGGATTTTGCCATCTTCCTGCGCCAATAACTTTTTTATACTTTGGTGTACAGAGCTATGGGTGGTGTCGTTTTTTGCGGATTTTGATGGCGTTTACAATGTTATCAATTTTAGGACTGTTTGACCTTGTGATCACTTTTTATAGAATTATTTTATTTTTTTCAATGACATGCGCCGCAATCCTTTTGAAGCTGCCGGCAGCTTTCTTGGCGGCGATCAGCGGAAAAACACCCGCGATCGGTGCTGGCACCGATCGCGGGTGTTACCGGTAAGCCTTTGCTGCAATATGCAGCAAAGACTTACCGACTATGGAGAGGGCTCAGCGCGTGAGCCCTCTCCATGCACCCGCGGCCGACCCGTGACGTGCTATTACGTCACGGGTCGTGAACGGGTTAAATGTCTAGACTGCATTCATTACATAACAAAATGGAAAGACCACTGCATACTGTATCATTGAGTCCAACTCATTCATTTTAGACCACATTACTTGTAGCCATAAGGCTCTGTTTTCATATACATGTTCCTAATACCCATACAGCATGGGTGTCAAACCAATTTCCCCGAGGGGCCACAGCAGCCAGCATTACCTTAAAAGGGGCCACATGTCATTGTATTACTGTATAAATGTATGCACTCAATCTGTTTAGTAGTTAGTTACATTAACACAGCATAACCATTACAGTCAGCCATTTGAGGGCAACCACAAAGCTGAACATATTGTTAAATTACCTGAAACACTGCCATGACAGCATCCAGAGTGGCCCACACCAGCAGCCTGTAGTCACAGTACCCCGAATGCAGCAACCAATAGTCACAGTGCTCCCACAGCAGCCAACATGCCCTCACAGCAGTCATAGTGCCCCCACCCAGCAGCCATGAGTCACAGTAGTCCCACAGCAGCCAACAGCCAGAGTGTGTTTACCCCAGCAGCCAATAGTCAAACTGCCCCCACAGCAGTCAATAGTTCCCCAAGAGTAGTCAGCAGCCAGAGTGCACCCAAAGTAGCCAGCAGCAAGGGTGCCCTCTACAAAAGCCAGTAGCCAGGTTGCCCACAAGGTAGCCAGAGTGCCCTTACAATACCCAGAATTGCTCCAGGGCATCCCGTGGGCCACCACAGTAGTGGCCCCACGCTGGCCAACAATTTCTGACCCTACCCCGATGTATATTCCACTGTTGAAAAAAAATCTGCCTGCATCAGAGCCTCCATGCACAGCCACCACACGGAACAAAAGTAGAAAACTATTGTAGCTTCAGGGGATCGGGGAAACGTGAGAATCGGAGTACTATTCTCCAGACTATTGCAGCATAGGAGCAGGGAGACGCTGGGCCGGCACCAGCACTGGGCATACCCGGACAAGTGCCGGGGCCCAGAGCTGCCGGGGGGACCCACTTAAGTCTATACATAAGGAATCCATGGAGGTGTGGGGGGATGAATCTAATGAATCCATAGGGTGTTAGGGGGGCTTTACATAAAATAACCATGAGGGGGCTGTTTGGGATGATAAACTTGGAAATATTTAAGGGAACAGAACTGTTATAGTTTCTGAATTTTTAATGCCACCATGTGAGTTCACTGCAAAGGGGCCCACTGAGGCTTTATCGCCCAGGGACCTACTGAAACCTGGAGCCAACCCTGGGGAGATGGCCTAGAAAACATAAGGAAGTGGGCTGGATTTGGCCCGCAGGCCTTTTGTTTGACACCTGTGCCATACAGTAATACAACCTGTTGTCATGCATTAGCGTTAGCCCCGGTGCTAACATCTCAAATTATACATTACAGTCCCCACCTATAATAACCTTGTTGTCTGAGGGTGTTGTATTTTGGATAGTATTATGAAAACAAAATTTGCTTGCTTTTCTCTGTAATGCTGAACATAAAACACAAACATGCAATTCGCTCTAAAATCAATGCAAACCGCATTATGAAAAGCAATGCATCTCTCTACTGGATGTAATGACTTGTGTTATATTAGGAAAGCAGCTGGGTCTAAAATAGCTCCTGGCTCTGGTAGACCGGCAGCTGGGGAAATGTTGAGTGCTTATAGCAGGAAACAATCAACTTATTTGGCTGAATAAAACAAATGATAAAGGAGCACTGATAGATGTTACTGGTGCAATACAGTTCAAGTGGTCAAAGGCTGGATCATCTCATTCTTATATTGTCTAATAGACACCTAGGGGAAGATTTATCACAAGAGTCCGTTCTAGCTGGATATGGAAACCAATCAGAGCTCAGCTTTCATTTTATAAACAGCTGTGGAAAAAAAAGCTGAGCTCTGATAAGTTGCCATAGGCAACTACAACAGCTCAACTCTCAGACACTTCTGATAACTCTTCCCCCCATATTTACGACCATAATATTCAATAGAGTTTTCAAAGAACTTTTGAGATTTTGTGTGGTAAACTAAATAGTGCTAAATAAACTAAGTGCAAAATCTACCTCCATTTCGAAAAAAACATGAGCATTTAAAGGGAACCTGTCATCAGAGCAGCTGAACAGCTCCTAGATCATGTTTCTTTCATGGCCCAGTGAGGTGGCATTGTTTAGAAAATCAACTTTGAAGTGAGATGTAAATTGGTTGTATAAAGTCAGGGAGCCAGTGACACTAAAGTCAAGATTTCCCTGCCTCTGAACATCTCCACTTATGTTATTAACATCATGCGTCGAAATTCAGCAGATTTGATCAGTGATTTCCCTGGACGCAGGACCATCAACTACAGTGAAGAGGGCATTTTAAGACAGGAAAAGATTGACTTCAGTGTTAAACTCTCCGCCTCCTTGACTTCATAAAACCAATTTACATCTCAATTTCAAAGTTGGATGATGCCACCACACTGGGCCATGAAATAAAAATGATCTAGCAGCTGCTCAGCTGCTTGATAACATACTGGTAGTGGTTTAAAAAAAGCTAAACATCCTACCAATTTACATATGTTTTTAAAAACTTTAAAACTACACATCCTGTTTATGATATACTGTATTTACAAAACTGTACATAGTTGTTAGTCCTTTAGCAGTATCATAGTTTTAAAAGACAAAACCTGAAGAGGCGAAACCTGGGTCGGATGAGGTACCTTGGTGTTGTTTATGCTAAAGAGATTTTATGATATGCACATTTTAAGCTCTTTTTATGATTATTCAAAATTAATAGTTTTTATTTAAACATCTTTTGCAATGTGTAGCAATTTCTTAGTACCCTATCCAGACATCAAAACACAAAGGTGGAGTGTCTTCTGTGAAGAGCCTACAATTTGGATCCATCTGTATGCTGTGAAGAACCCAACTGATCCGGAAGATCCTTTTATTTCCAGCCTTGGTAGTTTGGTGAGTGAAGCCTTTTTGGACTGCCATTTATGAATTGCCATTTTATCAAATGAAGTTTAAGGGGTATTCCCACAAAGACAAGATTCTTCGATGTACTCTGGATAACAAAATAACACATTCTCTAATTCACTGTTATAAACAAAATGCAGCATTTCACATATATAAGTCCAACCTGTCTCTATAAGTCCTGGTGTACACAATTTCAGATTCCCTAGGATCCAACCCGTATCTTCTGACTTTAGAGTCAGAAGACATCTCATCTGAGGCTGTGGAGCTGAGCTGTTCTCTCCCTCTGCTCCCTGCAGCGGCCCCTCCCCCTGAATTCACACCACTCTAGGGCTCATGAAGTGTCTCCTTAGAGAGTCCCCGCCCGCACTCTGGAATCTTACTCTGACCATCACTGAGTTGAGTAGGAGCTAAAACAGCTTTAACATTTTTAAGCAAAGGGTTAAAAATTATCTGCATTGTGTAAACATCACTAGGGGATTATAGGGAAAACCCCTATAAATGTAGAAAGTTGGTAAAAATTTCATTTGATATACAATTAACGAATTGGCCTGCAACAGATATTGGGAGAAAAGGTAGGTAGGTGCACTCTTTGTCCATCCCAGTGACTTATCCAAAGGTTAGCTCACCAATATAAGATCAATGTGGTTTCAACACATGGTAAACATATAAGTTCTAGCACAAAAACAACAGAAGGGGAAGTACAAATCCTTTATAAATATACTGGATGAGATTCCCATTCACATGAACAAGAGTTAAAGGGGTTTTCCCACGAACTAAAGTTAGCACCTATCAGTGTTGAGACCCCCACAGATCACAAAAAAAACTAGGGGTCTGTCCTGTGGATAGGGCCTAAATTTAATTTATGGGGAAACCCCTTTAAGCTTCAGTTTCTCAGGTTGGTCACAACTTACAGTGAAGTCTCTAGATGCTGGGATCAGTTGATCTGTGGAGGTGGCAGTGTTGGATTCCATCCAATCTGATAGTGATGACTTATCTCATGGCTTGATCATCACTATCTAAAAGTTGTAAAAACCCCTTTAAGGTGTCTCCCAAAGTCAAAATTATATTGTTTAAGTAAAGTAATGGGCAGTGTAGTTTGAATAATTACACAGACATGAATTAGCCAACTAAATTAGTTAACATTGAACATATTATGGCTTATACTTCTATAAAGATTAAAGAAAGATAAAACATGTTGCAGCTCCGTCTTCTCCATAATCCAAAGAAAATATATAAAGAAGAATTATATTGACTTACATTTTACTTTCCTGATCCTCGACCTCTTGCTGAACTAATCGAAATTTTAGATTGAATCAAGTTAATTTATTGCTATTGCGCTAAGTTCATTAAAGTTTCACTTTATTCTCCGTTTGTCACATTATTAAAGCAATGGCAAATGATCTTTCATTTACGGGAAACCACCAAGGGCTTATGTGGTCCTGCACACGGGACACAGTGACCTTTTCCATTATTTTTGGATTCTGTATTAATCTTAGGACAGCATCTGCTTTTATCAGTCAGAACATCCTAACCTTGACATGTACGAAATTCAAAGCTATTCCCTCTAGAAGGCAATATCATCTTTTTTATTATATTGCAATTATCCTAATGAGCACAGCTTATACGATAATATATCTCTGTGTGCACATAAATGAATGATCCTGTAGTTTTCTGCAAATATATTGTCTGTAAATATACTGTTTAAGATCCCGAAACATATTAGGAACTTATCTGCTTCTAATGAAGGGGAATTATAAGATAATTTGTAACGGAAATTACACCTATAGGTTGAGTTTTGCGTCTGTGGAGCCAGGAACTGAAAATCCATTTCTATTTGTAGAATATTAGATGTAATCCCCAAAGACGAACAAAGATGTTGGTCAAAATCTAAAAAGTAGATCTCGAGGCGAGACCTAGAAATCTTAAGCACTTAACGACCAGGATCTTTTTAGTTTTTACGTTTTCATTTTTCACTCCCCACATTCAAAAATCTATAACTTTTTAATTTCCCATGTAAAGATCTGTGTGACGGCTTGTTTTCTGTGTAACAAGTTGCACTTCAGTGATGGTATTTAATATTCCATGCCGTGTACTGTGAAGCAGGAAAAAAATTTCCAAATGCAATTAAATTGGCGAAAATTTGCATTTGCTCCACTTTCTTGTGGGCTTGGATTCTACAGCTTTCACTGTGCGCCCCAAGTGACATGTCTACTTTATTGTTTGGGTCAAAACGATCGCGGGGACACCAAATTTATATAGGTTTTATAAAGTTTTTATACATTTACAAAATTTTCAACCACTGCAGCGATACCTAACATGTTCATAATTTTTACTGTTTATTTATATTTATAACAGTTCCAGATTTGAATTTTTAGGGTTTTTTTAAATTTACATTTCTTTTTTAACTTTTTTTATTTTTATTTTTTACTATTTTTCAGACCCCCTAGGGTACTGTAACCCTAGGTTGTCTGATTGATCCTACCATATACTGCCATACTACAATATGGCAATATATGGGGATCTTCCACATCATCTATTACAATGTGCAAACGAGACAGTCTCAAGTTGGCGATTAAAGGATTAACACCTTAGCACCGATTGCAGGTTTTAACGGTGCAGCAAATACTCTCCGACTATGGAGAGGGCTTAATCTGCAGCCTTCTTGTGACATAGTAATACGTCACACATCGTTAAAGAGTTAAGAGTACCAAGAATTGGCATATAAAAATATTCCCAGCAGGCACATCTGCCGAAGGGCAGTAGGACATGGGACATCAAAGTCTCAAGTACTGTGAAGTGACCCACAGCAAACCCCAAACTTTAACAGGATAAGTACTAAATGCGTGACTCTATTAGAGTCTTAAACTTACCTTGTTAGAGGAAATCTACATTATGTTTTCATGCATTATGAATAAAACATACCTTGAAAATGCTGTAGCTACACTGATGCAGAAACATATCTTAAAAATATATAAAAAAAATTATGATAATGAGGCTCTGTCACTTCCTGTGACTGGCCCAGCACTTCTCCTCTTACCCTAATTATACACTACTTCAGCCCTCTCCAGCATAAACCGAGAATACGTCATCACTGTGTTGTCCCTGACAGGCAGAAGTAATCAATGGCGGCACCACTCCCCAGCTGCTGTGTATGAGTCATCCAGGACAGGTTGATGAGTCCTATCTGGACAGTTCAGACGGCTCCTGTGTATGTGGAAGTAATGTGTTTATGCATGGAAGCCTGCCTGCACCCAGCTTTCTCAAGGTCCTGAATTTAATAGCTCAGTTCGGGGATTAAACAAGATGTGTTACTGCATCAGTGTAGCTATTGCATTCTCAAGGTATGTTTGGTTGACAATGCATAAAAACAAACAGTAGATTTGTGTTAAAAAGGTAAGTTTAAGACTCTAATAGAGTCACGCATTTAGTACTTATCCTGTTAAAGTTTGGGGTTCGCTGCGGGTCACTTGACAGTACTCGAGACTTTGATGTCCCATGTCCTACTGCCCTTTGGCAGATGAAGGTACCTGCGCAGTCATTACTGTCTGCAGATCTACCTGCTGGGAATATTTGGCCAAAAGTTTGGGATTGGTGGCCAACCTCATTAACATCTTACAAGTCATATTTATCACGCAGTCTAAGCCACTATGACACATCTAACATACAAAATGCTCCTAAGATGGTCTAAAACTGGCACAAGAAGCCTGCTTAATAATAAATACCTCATATATTTTTAAAAAAATACATATCCTTCTTTTTACCCCCACAGCAGCTTCAGTTGTTTTGTGTAGTTGTGCACTGGTCCAGCGGTGAGCTGACCTAACATGGCTTGTGTGTAGAAAACAGAAGTCCTGGAACTACAGGGGCAATTGCCAAAGATAATTTGCTTGGGTACAGGAAATAAAGCTGAGTTCACTCAAACACTTGCTGCTTTTTTGTTAAACTTGTTATTGTCATTTTATAGTAACGATATTACGGCTAACACATACCTACCCTGATACCTGATACAGCACCTGGATCCTGGACAGGTGGGCGTGGCCGACCGGAAGACAAATTCATTGGAGCTTTCATGTCTCTGTAAAAAAACAGGGGCACGGACCGGCGAGACTCCAGCGTGGTACACCGGGAGCGGCGGAGGAGGTGAGTACAGGTTTGTTTTTTTAAAAATCCCTCCCCAGCTCCAGAATTTCCTGGTGTCAATTGCAGGGTAAACACAGATCACGGGTGTTACCTGTGAGTGTTTGCTGCAAACACTCACTAGCTATGGAGAGGGCTCAGCCTGTGAGCCCTCTCCAAACACCTGCAGCCGGATTAATAAATCTTCCACATTTAACATCTAGAAAGCGGAAAATCAAATATTATTATAAGTGGTATTGTGTGGACCCAAAAGTTTGGATTTGTACCCAACTTTGCAGGTCCTTGGCAAAGTGATTGCGGTTGTTAACAATGTTGCCAGTGGCCATCACTAATTATAACTATTAAATAAATAATGGGACTTCCACCAGTAGTAAAAAAATATATCAGTACTGACATTTCTTACTGTAGACAATCAGATTTTTTTCTAATCACCGTATATATAAGCTGACCCATAATTTTACCACCAAAACATGGTAAACCTATTGACTCGAGTATAAGCCAAAGGTGGGAAATGCATTGGTCACAGCCTCCCCAGTATATAGTCAGCCAGTCTCTTGTAGTATGTAGCCAACCAGCCCCCAGTATGTAGCCAGTCCTCAGTAGTATATAGACTGCCTGCCCCCAGTAGCCAGGCAGCTCCCAGTTTGTATACAGCCAGCCCCTAGTAGTATATAGCCAGCCCCCAGTAGTATGTAGCCTGCCAGCCCCTTGTAGTATACTTCCAGCCAGCCCCATGTAGTATACAGCCAGCCATCCTCCATGTAGAATATAGCCAGCCAGCCCCCATGTAGTATACAGCCATCCCCATGAAGAATACAGCCAACCAGCCCACAGTAGTATACAGCTAGCCAGCCCCATGTAGTATACAGCCAGGCAGCCTCCATGTAGTATACAACCAGCCCCATGTAGTATACAGCCGCCCCCCAGTAGTATACAACCAGGCAGCCCTCAATAGTATGCAGCCAGTCAGCCCCCAGTAGTATACAGCCAGCCAGCCCCCAGTAGAAAATATCCAGACAGCCCCCTGTAGTATATAGCAGCCCCCAGTAGGATATAGCCTGCCAGCCCCATGTAGTATACAGCCTGCCCCCAGTAGTATGGCGCCATGCCCACGGATGGTAATTTGGAGGAGGTGGTGGAGGAGGAGTGGGAGGAGGAGGCATAGTAGGCCTGAGAGACCTGGACCGAGGTAGGCCCTGCAATCCTCGGCGTCTGCAGTATATGATCAGCCCCAGGGTCAGACTCGGTCCCAGCCTCCACCAAGTTAACCCAATGTGCCGTCAGCGATATATATAGTGGCCCTGCCCGGCAGCACTCGTCCACGTGTCCGTGGTCAGGTGGACCTTGTCAGAAACGGCATTGGTCAGGGCACGGATGATGTTGTCTGACACGTGCTGGTGCAGGGTTGGGACGGCACATCTGGAAAAGTAGTGGCGGCTGGGGACCGAATACCGAGGGGCGGCCACTGCCATGAGGTTGCGAAAGGCCTCGGTCTCCCCTGCTCCCTCATCAGCAGGTGGTGTCTCACCCCTTCCAGGACCACTAACTCTGACCCCTGCAGTAGTTGGACCCCACGCCCTCGTCCTCTACCCCTACCCCTAGCCCTCGGGTTCAACATTTTCAAAATTAAAGTGTAAACTGTATATTTTTTTTGTGTTTTTTTTTGTTTTTTGTGTGCCTAATTCAATCAAACCCCTAATAAATTGTCCCACTTAGGTGTTTGAGATGGATATGTGTGTCACTAAGAGCTAAATAAAACGTTTGCAAGTCTCCCTGCAAATTCGTCTCAAAATGGTACTGGCTGCACTACTAGTGCCAGCAAGCCCAGCCACAAGCAAAGAAAAAAAAATATTCTAGCCCTAACAAGGGCTGTTGGGTTCTTGTAGACTCACTCCTGCCTAACAGTAAGCTAATATAACACCCTAACGCTATCCCTGCAGCAGCAGCAGCTCTCTCCCTAACAACATCCAGACAGAGAATGATGCGAGCAGCGCGGGTCTATTCCAGGGTCACCTGATCAGGCTAGCCAACCACTGCTATCGACGTGTAAGTGTACCACGTCATGCTGGGTGGAGTGCAGAGTCTCCTGGCTTGTGATTGCCTCTGTTTCTGGCCGCCAAAAATCAAAACGGCGGGAAATGCCATTTTCTCAAGCTGGCGAAATATTCGTCTGAGCAACGAGCAGTTTCAAGTACGCTAATGCTCGAACGAGCATCAAGCTCGGACGAGTGTGTTCGCTCATCTCTACTCATGAGCAAGCACTGTCTTTGCTTCCTTATATAAGAAATATTAAGATGATAATGTATAACTGGGTTGCGATCATGTGACATTGTTAATGATCATGTGACCTCACTCTGGTTTCCTTGCATTCGGAGGAAGCTGTGCATGAGAATGAACAGGATTTGAGGAGCTGCAATCTCGGTTACCATGGAAGCAAGACTGGAGGAACGCCCTGCAGTGCACTCTGAGGTGGATAGGAGACTTTTTTCAATACAGGTGTATGCGATTGACTTAATGAGCATGTTGGTGGAATCACTTTTTATGTGTGTTTTATCTATATATACACATACAAAACTGACTTAATCTGGGATATTAGGTGATATGTAACATAACTTTTCACTGTTATAAATAAATTTTTGTACTGAGTAGCTTAGTTTTTGTTTGTTAGAAGTCAGAATAGGATATAGGATGTCACTAAGGAGTTGGTGTATATATATGTGCACATGCATACTTGTTGTATGCTTGACAAAGATTCATGGTGAATCGAAACGTTGCTGCTTTTTTCATGCTCATGTGAATAAAGGCATACAGCCTTCGTTAAACTGCATTGGATGCTGTGGCCTTTCCTTATTTTATTTGTGTGGCCCAGTCATTGGTATCTATGTGTTTGGTATATTCATTGCTGGTATATATTTGTGTTTGCTACATTCTTTTTGGTATAAGCATTGCAGGTATTTTCCCTGGAGGGACATATTTTTCTATATTATGCTATATTCAAGGCTGGGAGGCCTTATTGTAGATGTTTCCATACCAGTTAGCCTTTCTTCTTATTTTTAATGAGCAAGCCATTTAATTTTTCCTGTTAGGATTTACCTTAATTCGGCTGCATGGTGGGGGGACTCTAAATTTCTCCTCATATAGGTACCAAAAAGTGCTGCCTTCCAAGGCATCTTCAAATCACAGTAGCCACACTGGATCGAATTGTAGTGAGGAAAAATGCAAATGGAACGACTGGTGCACACTAGTAGTAGGGACAAGTGACATTGGCAGCATACTAGATTTAGTAATTTTTATAATGGAAACGTCTCAAAGGGCACAACACGTTTTGGGATGGCTAAGAACTCTTTTTTTAAGTGGAAAGAGACTGATGCTGGGCGCAGTGAGATGTTTGCCCAGCTCTCATTTCCCTTTACTGTAAGAGCAGTGAGACTATGGAACTCTCTGGAGGTTGTTATGGAGGACTCTATGTACATGTTCAAGAGGGGCCTGGATACCTTTCTGGAGAGAAAAAATATCACGGGTTATGGGGAAAAAATATTTGTTTAATCCTTAAAGGTTGTACTTGCATCTATTTACAAACGTAAATAGTAAGTATACAGTATATAGTAATTTCCCAGTATGGGTTGGGAAGAAAATATTTTAAAAAAGTAAAAGGTCAATAAATCTATTTATTTGGAATGACTAAGCCACAGGATTGAGAAATTATGTTAAAAGGTATTCTACCATCTCCTAAATCAACAATTAAAAACAGCAGTAGGCAAGGAACTTTGTAAGCTCTCCAGACATATCTTTCCAGTTTTATTGGTGATCTATAAAGTAAGAGAAAATAATGTGTTTATATAAAGGTTTACAGCATAAAAGTAAGATGTAGAAATTTGAATACTGGAGCACCAGACAGACAATAGTGCACCGAAAAGCTTATTTGCATAAAGTTAGAAGAAACAGATTTTAAACTATTTTTCTCTTTTCTTGCATAAAATAGATAATCCTATCCAGTTAATTACAGAAATGTATAATGTAACACATACATCTCTAAAAATACATGTCTAAAAATAAGCCATGATCAATGAATGTATACCTTTTTATTCCAGAAAGCAAGAATCTAGAACTAGAAAACTAAAGTTATGATGGCACATATAAAGACTTTGACTTTACTGTTCATGTATTTTTTGCCTACCTTTTTACTCTCAAACTGAAATGATATAGTCAGTTATAATTCAGATATATTATTCAATATTCAGAATAATTAAATAGAACCTATCAGTCAAATTAACCCCCAAAACTAAATATATTTTCATAAACTGCCATTAGAAAGCATTGCCCATATCCCTACATTATTCCTCTACATGCCTGCAAACTTAAACAATCAGGTACTAAAGCTGTATGCATATGACCTGAGAGATGTCTAATTAATCATTATCATATTCAGCTGTCCAGCTTCTTGATGAGTGGGAGGTGCAGCCACACCCTCAGTGGTTGACTGACAGCCTGTATAATAATGCTGTTGCTGGCTGCCTCTCTATACTTCCTGGTTCTGGAGGTCCTGCCCCCTGCCACCTGTGAGTGTGTGTGTGTGTTTGGGAGAGATACAATTGCTCCAGGATGTAACCATGCATATAGTAGAACATGTCAGGTACTTGTGTATCTGATGTCTGTGTCTCACACATGTGTATAGCAGAACATGTCAGGTACTTGTGTATCTGATGTATAGGTCTTACACATGTGTATAGCAGAACATGTCAGAGACTTGTGTATCTGATGTCTGTGTCTCACACATGTGTATAGCAGAACATGTCAGGTACTTGTGTATCTGATGTCTGTGTCTCACACATGTGTATAGCAGAACATGTCAGCTACTTGTGTAGCTAACGTCTGTGTCTCACACATGTGTATAGCAGAACATGTCAGCTACTTGTGTAGCTGATGTCTGTGTCTCAAGCATGTGTATAGCAGAACATGTCAGATACTTGTGTATCTGATGTCTGTGTCTCACACATGTGTATAGAAACATGTCAGGTACTTGTGTATCTGATGTCTGTGTCTCACACATGTTTATAGAAACATGTCAGGTACTTATGTATCTGATGTCTGTGTCTCACACATGTGTATAGCAGAACATGTCAGATACTTGTGTATCTGATGTCTGTTTCTCACACATGTGTATAGCAGAACATGTCAGATACTTGTGTAGCTGATGTCTGTGTCTCACACATGTGTATAGGAGGAGAAAGCATTTCAGGTACTTGTGTAGCTGATGTCTGTGTCTCACACATATGTTTGGGAGATCACAGCATGCCAGCAGATAAAGCACAAGCACTCGCAATGCTTTACTATACATTACACATGGACATGAGCAGGGGGAGGAGAGGGAAGGGGTAACAGGTGACATCAATGTCTCTTTCCATGTGCCCAGCCTTATTTACATAATAAAGAAAAGATGATTTTAGAATTCTTTGTAGAGGGAACATATAATTCCAGACCACATTCGATGCTATTGACACGTACAAGGACATCTGGGATGCCACGGAAACCATGGCAACAGAGGTAAGTAGCGTATCGCCTCTCCAGGATCCAGGTGTGCCGGTGGACTTGAGTGGTAATTTCACCGCTCTGGTCTCCGTGCGCAGACTCGCAAGCTCCGTGTAGGCGCTATCCATAGGACTGTCACCCAAGCTTTGAAACCCAGTATTTAGTACATGTGGTGATCATTTAACGTGGTATGGTCCTACGGACTCCCTCCCAGCTTTCGAAGATCAGCCTACTCTGCCGCGAGACTGGGGATGGGTGACGTGTCTTGATGCGGTGGGTGACATAAAGACTGGCAAAAGCACTGGTAAAGCGTCCCTGCCAGTGCTGGACACTCGATGCCTCGTCTGCCTACTCTCCCGCCTAACTTGTCCCGCAGAACTACCGCCATCTGCCACTAGCGCTGTACGAAGGGAAATACGTTGCAGCTTGATGAACCCGGGCCTTGCTGGTATTCATGCATTCTCACACTCCCTTTCCTTCCCGCAGGGATGGAGAGTGGTAAAGATTTTGCTGTGTAACCGTGGGTCCAGAGGAGGTGAACACCCAGTATCGGTTGCTGGATATAATTCTTGTGAACGAGTGTGGTCACGGGATAGGCACATCCTAGCATGCAATACGCCATAGTGCGCCAGAGTACCAAACGCGTAAGAATTCACTTCCCTCATGCCCTGACTGTCCATTTCTCCTCCTCACTCCACTCCCAGTCCCTTCTTCTGCCCATACACGCTGACAGTGAAGGACCCACAATGGTGCCTCCTTTGTGTCCTCGCCAAACATCGTCATCCTCTCTCTTCCTCCTCCTCCTCCCACCGTCCACTCCTCCATATGCGCTGAAAGAATAAGAACGCCTAAGGTGCTTTGGCATATCAACAAGGGAAATCTCTTCCCCCGTCCTCTTTGACCAGCGCAAAGCTTCCGACTTCATGCTGACAGAGAGAGTTTTTCACAGGTCGCAACACACGGGCGATGGGTGAGGCTGATATGGTGCGGCTCATCGCGCCAGCTGACATCTGTGTTTGACTCCTAAAGTTACTCATCCTGACAGATATCAACATCCACGTCACTCCTCATTGTGAATTGGAGGAAGGCGATGACTGACTAGACCATTTGTGGGACGTGAGTTGCTGCGCAGTCACCATGGCTCGGCTGCTGCGTAAACTCTGATACATGGTCAGGTTGAATTCCACCTCGCCTCTGGGCAACGCTGCACAACAGTCGGTGAGCGGCAGTGGAGGGCGCTGCTCGCTCTGCCCCTGAGAGTGGCATCATCTGTGCTTTGTCCTGAAATGCAGCACAGAATGCGGCGCAGCCATTCGTGAGTCAAATCTGACAGATTGGGTATGTTCGTTGAAGGAAACGCTGAAACTATACAGATTAAACACAGTGGTCCCCGACCTGGCATGGCAATCATTTGTCAGTCTGCCGAGTTTGCAGAGGCCGCCACCAGTTCACGGCCGTTGTCACACACAACCATCGCCTGGCGTTCAGGTTCAGCGGTGGCCACTCGCACAGATTCAGTCTGCGCCGTGATGCCCTGTAATAGCTTTGGGGCGGTGTGCCTTTTATCGCCTAGGCTCAGACGTTTTGAGAACCCGCATGCTCGTCGCTTAGCTAACGGCCACTGCTGCTGTGCTACGAGCTACGACTTGATGGCGCCCGGTGCCCACGGAGGTAGTTCGGAGTGGGAGGGGAGAGGGGTGGGTGAGAGGAGGAGGCATAGTAGGCCTGTATGAACACCGGACCGAGGTAGCGCCCCGCAATCCTCGGCGTCGCATATATGATCGCGCCCAGGGTCAGACGTGTTCCCATCCTCCAGCCAAGAGTTACCCAATGTGCGTCAGCGATTATAGTTGCCTGCCGCGCAGCACTCGTAACGTGTCGTTTGATCAGGTGGACCTTGTCAGAAACTGCGTTGGTACAGGGCACGGGTGTGTTGTCTGAAACGTGCTGGTGCCGAGGCTGGGACGAGCACTCGGGAAAAGTGAGTGCGGCTGGGGAGACCGAATACGAGGGGGGCGCCGCAGCCATGAGGTTGCGAACCGCCTCGGTCTTACTGCTATAGTGGCATGCATCTCCAGGCTAAAGCAATCTGGAGTATGTGCACATTAAGGGCTTGTTGCGTGGGGTGGGTTGCACTATTTTGCGTTTCCGCTTCCAGCGTCGTGGTGGTATGGAGAGCGTGAACCTGTGGATGGTGGAGATCGTGGAGGCGCGATGGGGTTTTGTGGCAGGGTCCTGGGCGGAGGTGCTGACTATCAGCTGACACAGGGGGCGGTGAGAAGGAGTCAGTTGTGTGTGCACGGCCGGAGGTGAACATGCTTTGTTGCCACTGAGGGGTGTTTTTGCATTCATATGCTGCGCATACTGGTGGATTAAGCTAGTATTGGTGGACCCCCTGCTGGCCTGGGTGGGCAAATGTTGCACACCACGAGTCCGCGGGTCCTATCCGGTGTTTCCTACAAAGAACCTCCAGACTTCTGAGATTAGCCCTCGCCCCAAGAGCCCTCGACACGGGAGCTGCACTAAGTTACACATTTGGCGGCTGATCACCAGCTGGCTGCCTCTCCGTCTGGCCCACCATGCCTCTTCCACCTGTTGCTGGTACGAGGACTCTCCTCCGTCTCAGAAGCACCTTTGTTCCACGCCGGCCTCTCAACCCTTGGGTCTGTCACTCATCATCCTCGAGTCCTGCTGCAGTCTGCTCCCCCCGGACTATCTCGCCCTGACAACAACATTCGCACACTGTCTGACACCTTGTCTCCTCATCGTCGGACACACTCGTACAGCACTTCCACTAGCTCAAGAAGGTCATCGATCACACCAGTATGCTGTGATGGTGGAAAACCTGGGACGGTAAAATTGCTAGCAAGCAACAGTGGACAGGGTTTGTGACTGTGGGAAGGGTCCATAAAACGTTCCCCGCAGAGTATGCCGGTCAAATGCCAAATTTATCCTGGACGGGGGCGAACTGGGGGGGAGGAGGGCTGAGTGTAGGAGCTGGAGGTGCGATATTCGGTGTACATGGTGGACTGCGTGGAAGAATGACTGGTGGACAAATTGCTCGAAAGCATTTGCAGCAATCCACGCACATCACCTGTCGCATGTCTGGGCCCCTCAACAGTGCTCTAACCACGAGTCCAGTAATTCAAACATAGAACCTAGGGAGTGTAGCTCCTGCGGCGTTCCCTGCTCCCTCATAAGCGGTGGTGTCTCACCACGGCCAGGTCCACGCGCATTTGGACCCCTGCAGTAGATGGACGGCCCACGTCCTCGCCCTCTCCTCTACCTCTGAAGCCCTCGGGTAAACATTTTATAAAATGAGAGTATTAGAGCTTTAATTTTTTTAGCTTTTTTTTTGTGTTTTTTTTTTTTTTGGTTTTGAGTTTTTAAAACCAAAACCATGCTTATCCTATGGCTATGGCTATTTTAGCCATGTACTGCGCACAGTTATGCACAAGTACCACCGAACCTACGCTACAACAAACACAGCTGGTCCAGAAGCTCACTACAAATTGCTCAAATTGGCAGATAGATTGCATGCAGCAAGTACAGCCAACCAGCAGATCAACCAGGCATCCAAATAGATAACGCTACTTAGCGAAGGCCGTTGGATTCCTATGCTATTTTCTAGCCAAGTATGAAAGCACACGATATTGTCCAGTGAGATGCCGCTGAGGTTATTAACAAAATTAAGGCGTAAAATAACAAAAGGACAACATGGCAGGACTGTGCTAATTGAAATCCAACCCTACTAAATTTTCCCATCTTCGTCTTTGCAATGGATATGTGCGTCACTAAGCGCAAACCACTGCGTCGCAAGTTCACTACCAAATTGCTCACACATGGCTAGTAGATCACTTGCAGAAGTACAAGCACCAGCAAGATCAACCAGAACAATATAGAACGCTCCCTGTAGGCGTAGCCGTTTGATTCTCTATGGCTATTTTCTGTCAAGTATGAAAGCACACTACTAGGCCAGGTGAGATGACGCTGAGTATTAACTTACAAAATAACCTAAAATAAGAAAAGGGTACAATGGCAGGATGTGTCCCCATGATGAAATCCAACCCCTACTAACTTTTCCCACTTCGGTCTTTGCAATGGTCTGTGCGTCACTAAGCGCAAACAACAGCGCGTCGCAACAGTCTCACACAAATTGCCTCACCATGGCTGTAGATGCCTGCAGCAAGTACAGCCCCAGCAGATCAACCGCAAACTCAAATATTATAACGCTACTGTGTAGGCGTAGCGTTTGGGATGCTCCGCTATGTAGTTTTGCTAGTCCAAGTATAAAGGCACACTACTATGCCAGATGAGTATGACACTGAGTTATTAACACACAATAAACCGTAAAATAAAAAGAGAAAAATGGGACATACTTGCAAGTTGAAACCGCAACCCCTACTAAATTTTCCACTTTGGTAGTGTTGAGGTGGATGTGTGGCCACAAGAGCTACACAACGGTAGCAAGTCCCCCCTGCTATATTCCTCCAAAATGGTACTATATGCAATCAAACAAAAAAAAGTTAAGACGTGTATTGTATGCCCTAAGAAGGGCGGTTGGGTTCTTGTGAATCACTCCTGCCTAACACTATTCTAATAGAACACACCCTTAACGCTTTCCCTCTGACAGGCAGCAGCTCTCTCCCTATCGCCCGCATCAGACACAGAATGATCCGAGCAGGGCGGGCACCGGTAGTCTATCCAGGGTCACCCCTGACTCGCGGCCAGACAACCACTGCTAATCACGTGTAAGGGTTACCATCGATCATGCTGGGTGGAGTGCAGAGTCTCCTGGTTAGTGATTGGCTCTGTTGCTGGCCCTCCAGAACAAGCAAACGGCGTGGAGCTGCATTTTTCGCGCGGGGCGATACACACGTATTGTGCCGAGACACGAGCAGTTTCGATCCGCTAAGTCTCGACGCGCATCAATCGCTGGACGAGCGGATGTCGCATCTCTCTAGTTGTGACTTAATTTTTGCTCGTAGTAGCTGCTACAAGTTGAAAAGTTTGCATGCAAATGTTTGATGTGACAATTAAACAAATGTAGCATTATACCATTATTACCAATCCATGAGTTATTGGCAAATGACTGGGGGTTATTTATTATGAAGGCAGATGTGCATAAGCTCCCTGCTATAAGAACTAGGCCTTAAAAAAAACTCGTTTTCGGTGTGCTTAGTTTTGTGTTGTTGGCTGCAACTTTTTAAACAAAGTCACAGCAAGGTCAATGGATCAATATAACGCGCAATGGTGGAATTGTGCCGGATGTCGTCAGATAGTGGGGTCTAAGTGGTAGTGACTCTCAAAAAGTCTATGTCAATTTGGTGTAATTTTACCACCTTCTTTGGGGGCTTGGATGAGTTTGTGATGTTGTACAGATGCAATTGTGCATAATCTTTTGACTGCCCATTCCTCTTGCTATGGGCTGGAATTAGTCAACCCCTTTGCCCTTCATCGGCACAGGGGGCGGGGGGGACCTGTTATGGCTGGGGTTTCAGCCACTCTGGAACGGCACAACCTTTTTTTTCCCAAATCAGTGAACACTGTAAACTTGTGCTGTTGTTACATTGGGTTGCGTGCCCTGTCCTTCATCCATCCCATCCTTTTGTCTCCGTTGGTCTACCTTTGTCCTTCCTTTTTTTGTCTTAGCATTTGCAAAATAAACTTTCTATTGCCTTCCAGTGGCTTGGTTCCCAGTCTTAAATTGCTCTCCATGGTGTTGTTTCTCATTTTCCTCCGTTCGTCTGCAAAAACACTGAAGGTTTAACATTGCTTTGCAAATATCACCCCTGGTTTTTTAGCCTCATCATTTATTGTGCAGAACCCATAGGCTTCTATTGCCTTCCATGATCCATCATCCCGTTAGATCAAAAATAGGACAACTTTCCACATTTTTTCTAACAGATGTCAGTGAAATCCAAGCCAAAGTGAAAACAACCAGGTATGGATCTATGCTTCTTGAATCATGAGTAGATGAAACACTGAACCCGGCGTGGTAAAAACAACACCATGTGCAGACCCTAGTGAAAAAACATTGGGCAGCTATTTACTTCCCAGTCCATTCGCGATCAGCAGGAGTTCTCTGCGGTGGATTCGGTGCTCTTCAGGATCCACTAAGTAATCCTCCAGCCGGTCCACCAGGTGGCCCTGCTGCGCTGAAGTCCGCCCGAGCCCGCTGGATGCCCTGCCAATTCACCCGGCCATACTTAACCTCAGTGAAGATAGGTTGCTAACATTCGCAGACCACTTTTTTTTTTTTTGTCTTTAAGATAAAAGCGAAACAGGTTTTATTCCCGATCCGCGTCGGGTTTTCGTTCAGGGCCACGTCTCTTATTCGTCCCCCACCCCCCCTTTCCGTTGCAATGCATGCGGGTTGCCGAAAAAGGAATGCGGCCAATAATCCGATTGCGTTGCACCAAAAATCCGGGGAAAATCGCGAATCGGAGACTAGTTGGGTAACAATCAGGAAACACGGAATCGCCGCCATTAGTAAATGACCCCCAATGTTTCCATTTTTTTCCATGGATCATAGAAAAAAAAAGCCATTGTGAAAACACCCATTGAAACCAATTTCTCAGTGAGGCATTCATAAAAATCACTGAACCATGGATGTGTGTTGTACTCTTATATTGATCTCCAGGGTAGACCATCCCCACTGTGTCAGGCCACTTTGGCCACAAAAGGGCAACATAGAGACTGATTTCTTGTGACATACCATAGTGACTTCATGGTAATTGTCAGGATTCAGGGGTAGTGGACCCACTGAAACACTGCGAGCAAAGACACAATCCGACGTCTGGGAGCGGAACCTAAGTGGCACTCGGCTTTCACCAGAGTCCGCCGCAAAGCGGGTTGGACTTGCTGTAGCGTTGTAGCACCAGGTTACTCAACAGTGCGTGACTTTGCTCACGAAGGCAG
Source organism: Engystomops pustulosus (assembly GCA_019512145.1). NCBI lineage: Eukaryota > Metazoa > Chordata > Amphibia > Anura > Leptodactylidae > Engystomops > Engystomops pustulosus. The sequence continues at coordinate 30,327,177 of CM033645.1, read as the reverse complement.
CCACAGGGGACTACATGGTATCGGGCGCATAGAGCATGTCGGGGACAGCCAAGAGGCAGGACAGGCCAGTCACCAGGTCAAGTAATGCAGAGCAGATGGTCAGGGCTGGCTAAACAGGAGCATAGTCAGGAACAGAACTGGGGTCACAATGGGAATTCACAATACAAGCAATATATAGGACACTCGGCTTTCAATGGAAAGGGGAGGGGTGAGCACATGGCTGTGTAAAGGAGGATTTAAAGTGTGATTGTAGAAGCCAATTAATGCTCTTTCCACTCTGTCCCCACTGTGTCCTATCTATCTATCTATCTATCTATCTATCTATCTATCTATCTATCTATCTATCTATCTATACTATCTAAGATGAGGAAAAGGCCGCACTCCGTACAGTGGTGTCAGAAATAAAGGTGTGTCTTTATTCGAGTAGCGACGTTCTCGAGCTCCACGTAGCCTTGTATCAAGAATGGTGCAATGGGCCAGCCCACAACATATATAGCGCAACCAATACATGTTCATTGGTTGATACTAGATGTGGTAGTAAATCAGTATCAATAATTAATAACTGTCAATCGTAACGGGCAATTATAATCATAAAGTGCAATCGGAGGTAGGAAGCTATACAAATAATAAAAATACTCACGTGAAAAGTGCAAGACATCATGTATTTTCATAATCTAAAAAGTAAGTCCGTAATCAACAATTTACGGATCCTCCTCCCGTCCTCGTCGGCACTTTCATTCATAAAATTCAAAATGTGTTGATGTCTCTCTGATGTGTTCAGGCGCGAAGTTAGTCCGTCACTGCAGGAAAACTCATGTGTTCAAACACTTGTTCTCCGGGCTGCACGGAAGTCTCCTTGTCATGTGCTGTGTGTAATGCCGTCATTTACATTTTGGCGAGCGCCAACGGCTGTCTAGATAAGCCGCGGCCATCTTTGTTGAGGGAAACAGTATTAGTTCCGACTCCACATTTCGATGCCTTGGACACTACAGAGGACATTGGGATGCCACGGGAAACATAGCAACCAGGTGTAAGTAGCGTATCGCCTCTCAGGATCCAGGTGTGGCCGGTGGCTGATGGTAATTTCACCGCCTGGTTCAGCTGCGCAGCCGCAATCTCTGTGTAGGCGCTAATCCATAGGACTTTCCAATGTAGGCGTAAGTAAGCCGTTTGGATTCTCCTATGGCTATTTTCTAGTCAAGTATGAAAGCACACTACTATGCCAGATGAGATGACGCTGAGTTATTAAACAAAATAAACGTAAAATAAAAAAGGAAATGGCAGACTGTGCCTAATTGAAATCCAACCCCTAATAAATTTTCCCACTTCGGTCTTTGCAATGGATATGTGCGTCACTAAGCGCAAAACACAGCGGTCGCAAGTCTCACTACAAATTGCTCACAATTTGCTAGTAGATGCACTGCAGCAACCCACTTCGCTCGGTGTCCTCCCGGTCCATCCGGAGAAATGGCTTAGCCAAATTAGACCTCCGCCCGTCCTGTGTCTAAGCTATCATGTGTGGTGCTGTGAAATAGACGTGTATGCAGGTAGACAGGTGAAAAAAGGACATACATGTAGTGCAGCAACGAGGTTGTGAGAACTGTATATTCATGCTGTGCACGAGACTTGTGGGAATTCGGATCCTAGGCCGATGGGGTTTACACATCCTTAATAGATCTAAAGAGAAGGGAAGAACAAGGAAATTTAGTGAACTTATAAAATAGATCACATTGTAATAACTTGCCACAGGAGTATTATCTCCTTACCAGCATCACTCTATTGTTAGGATTTATAGGAGGGTTATGCAGCAAAGTACAGAATTTAACCAATGTTTGAACACATATTCCAAACCTATAAGATGCTTCCAAGGTTATATTCAATATTTAAACCCTTGGGTTGTAGTGTCCCTAATGTCTGTATCCATCGCAATTCTTTTTTGCGTAAAATAACTTCCCTATTGCCTCCTCTTCTGAGGGGGGGGATGTGGTCGATAATTCTGAATTTCAAATCTTTTTCCTTATGTCCTGCCTCGGTGAAGTGCCTACTCACTGGTAGGTCATTCCTTCTTTTGCGTATGGTATACCTATGTTGTGTGAATCTAGTTCTGAAATCTAACGTTGTTTCTCCAACGTATTTGAGGTCACATGGACATGTGAGTAAGTAGATGACAAAGTCACTATTGCAGTCTAGGTAATGTCGAATTTTATGCTGTTTCCCATTGTGGGTAAAGGTATCGCCTTTGATGACATAGGAGCAGTTAATACAGGATCGGCAGGGATAACAACCTTTGCGTGTCGGTCCACAGATGCCCCTCTGTATAAATGTTTTAGATGGGCCTATGTCGGTCTTGACCAACCGATCTCTAATGTTTCTAGCCCTCCTGTAAGAAAAAAATAGGTGGATTACTAAATTCAGGTACCCCTGCGGGGTCACTCGAAAGTATGTGCCAATGTTTTTTAATTATCTTGGAGATTTTGTTGCTCGTGTCGCAATAAGTGGAGATGAATGGGATTCTCTGTTGCTGATTAGACCGAGGCTTGGGGACTAATAGTTCCTCCCTATTTTTTGTATCCAGAATTTGTTTGTTGTTCACAAGGACTCTGTGTGGATAACCCCTTTGTTTGAATTTTGTCAACATCTGGTTCGTATTTTTCTCTAATTTACTGTGGTCACTCGATATACGTTTAACCCTGTATAATTGACTCAATGGTAGCGAGTTTATCATTGGGCGTGGGTGATTACTATTAAAGTGAAGTATGGTATTTCTGTCGGTAGCTTTGATGAAAACATCAGTGGAAATTCCATTTGGTGTATTCTCAACCAGTACATCAAGAAATTGTAAGGAATTCTGTGAGTGTACCATGGTGAATTTGATGTCACTGTCTACAGTGTTAAGATATATGTAGAAGTCAGTCAATTGTTCAAGACTGCCCGTCCACAGGAGGAAGACGTCGTCTATGTATCGCCACCACCTCATAACTTGTGAGAAGTGGTGGGACACATAGACGAAATCCTCCTCCAGTGTGGTCATGACAATGTTGGCATATGTGGGGGCCATGTTGGCCCCCATTGCCACACCCTTTAGTTGTACAAAAAAATTGTTTCCAAACAGAAAGTAGTTGTTGTGTAAAACTAACTCTAAGAGTTCAAGTATGAATGCTGTTTCTTGTATGGTGAAGTTTGAATTCTGTAGTTGTTGTTTTACGCAATTGAGACCCATCTGGTGATTGATGGAAGTATAGAGTGAAACTACGTCAAATGAAACTAATGTCACTTGAGAGGCATCGGGGAGATGTATTTGGCGTAGTTTGCACAAAAAATCAGTTGTATCACGAATATGTGATTGTCCCCTAGTGGAAAGCTCTCTAAGGGCCTGATCTAAAAAGATGGCTATGTTGGATGTAATGGAGCCCCTGCCCGACACAATTGGTCTCCCGGGTGGGTTTTCCAAATTTTTGTGTATTTTGGGCAGCGTGTACAAAATAGGTGTACGGGGATTCAGGACTGTAAGATATTTGTGCATATTGTCGCTGATGATACCTCTTGTTTTTGCCGAGTCAAGGATACTTGAGATACGGCGTTGCAATTCAAATTTAGGGTCAAAGTTAACATGTTTATAGACAGTGGCATCATTCAATTGCCGTCTGATTTCAGTGGTGTAAGTTGATGTGTCCATAACTACAACCGCACCGCCCTTGTCTGCGGGGTGTATGGTGAGGCTGTCGTCACGGGCAAGTTGGCTAAGCGCAGTGATCTCATCAGAATTGAGATTAGCATGGGTAAGTGTATCTCCACTGTTTTGTTTCAGTGTCTCAATATCATGTTTGACAGCATTCATGAAGGCCAAAATGGCCGGACATTCAATGTTTGGACAGAAATTACTCTTATTCGATAAATTAAATTGTTTCGGATCCAGGTTTTCATATGTCTTAGGTGTGGTTGGATTGTTGTGAAACCAATATTTTAGACCAACATTGCGACAAAATTTAAATAAATCAACATCAAGCTCAAACCAATCGGTACCAGAGCATGGACAGTACGATAAACCCTTTTGTAAAACAGATAATTCATTATTAGTAAGTTCTTTAGAGGAAATATTTACCACTACTATGTCGGCAAACGTCGTCTATGTATCGCCAACCACCTCATAACTTGTGAAGTGGTGGGACACATAGACGAAATCCTCCTCCAGTGTGGTCATGACAAGTTGGCTTTGGGGCCATGTTGCCCCCCATTGCCACCCTTTAGTTTACAAAAAAATCGTTCCAAACAGAAAGTAGTTGTTTGTAAACTAACTAAGATCTAGTTCAAGTATGAATGCTGTTTTCTTTATGGTGAAGTTTGAATTCTGTAGTTTGTGTTTTTACGCAATTGAGACCATCTCTGTGGATTGATGGAAGTATAAGAGTGAAACTACGTGCAAATGAAACTGATGTCACTTGAGAGGCATCGGGGAGATGTATTTGGCGTAGTTTGCACAAAAAACAGTTGTATCACGATATGTGATTGTCCCTGGTGGAAACTCTCTAAGGGCCTATCTAAAAAGATGGCTATGTGGATGGTTAATGGGCCCCTGCCCGACACAATTGGTCTCCCGGTGGTTTGTCCAAATTTTTGATTTGGGAGCGTGTACAAATAGGTTGACGGGGATTCAGGACTGTAAGATATTTGTGCATATTGTCGCTGAGATACCTCTTGTTTTTGCGATCAAGGATGCTTAGATAGCGTGGTAATTCAATTTAGGGTCAAGTAACATGTTTAGACAGTGGCATCATTCCTCGTGGACGGCAGTCTGAACAATTGACTGACTTCTACACATATCTTAATACTGTAAACAGTGACATCAAATTCACCATGGTACACTCACAAATCCTTACAATTTCTTGATGTACTGTTGAAAATACACAATGGAATTTCCACTGATGTTTTCATCAAAGCTACCGACAGAAATACCATACTTCACTTTATAGTAATCACCCACGCCCAATGAACTCGCTACCATTGAGTCAATTATACAGGGTTAAACGCAATCGAGTTACCACAGTAAATTAGAGAAAAATACGAACCAGATGTTGACAAAATTTACAAGGGGTTATCCACACGAGTCCTTGTGAACAACAACAAATTCTGGATACAAAAAATAGGAGGAACTATTCTCCCCAAGCCTCGGTCCAATCAGCAACAGAGAATCCCATTTATCTCCACATATTGTGACACGAGCAACAAATCCAAGATAATTAAAAAACATTGGCACATACTTTCGAGTGACCCCGCAGGGGTACCTGAATTTAGTAATCCCCCTTTTTTTCTTATAGGGGGAGCCAGAAACATTAGAGATCGATTAGCAAGACCGATAGAGGCCCATCTAAAAAATTTACTCAGAGGGCATCTGTGGACCCGAACGCAAAGGTTGTTATCCCTGCCGATCCTGTATTACTGCTCCTATGTCATTAAGGTGATACCTTTACCCACAGGGGACAGTATAAATTCGACATTCCTAGACTGCATAGTGACTTTGTCATCTACTTACTCACATGTCCATGTGACCTCAAATACGTTGGGGAAACAACGTTAGACGTCAATAGATTCACACAACATAGGTACCCATTCGCAACAAGAAGGAATGACCTACCAGTGAGTAGGCATTTCACCGCGGGCAGGACACAAGAAAAGATTTGAAATTCTAATTATGCACCACCACCCCCCCCTCAGAAGAGGAGGCAATAGGGAAGTTATTTACGCAAAAAGAATTGGCGATGGATAAGACCAGGGACCAAAACAAGGTTTAAATATTGAATACCTTGGAAGCATCTTACAGTTTGGAATATGTTTTCAACACTTGGTTAATTCTGTACCTTTGGGACATTAGCACCCTCCTATAATCACCTAAATAAACCTAGATGATCTGGTAAGGAGATAAACTCCTGTGGCCAGTTATTACAAGGTGGATCTATTTTATAAGTTCACTAAATTCCTTGTTTCTCTCTTCTCTTTAGATCTATTAAGGATGTGTAAACCCACTCGGCCTAGGATCCGAATCCCCACAAGTCTCGTGCACAGCATGATATACAGTTCTCACAACCCGTGCTGCACTACATGTTGTCCTTTTTTACCTGTTACCTGCATACACTCGATTTCACAGCACCACACTGATAGCTTAGACACAGGACGGGCGGAGGTCTAATTTGGCTAAGCCATTTCTCCTGATGGACCGGAGGACACGAGCGAAGTGGGTGACAAGTCCTATGATATTACAAAAAGCCTATGGCCTCACTGGGACTCATTAGTCATAAAACTCACTTTTATGAGACTCATTTAAAAGTGTAATATTTTTCACTACTTATGGAGTTTATTATGGACAATCCTAACTAGTATTAAAATTGCGCAGATCATCGTAGAGACTTTGATGTGTGGTATTCAATGGAAGGAGGAAGATTATCTTGGAGAAACTTTGGGATCTCACTATGTACCCAAAGGCACCACTAGATGTCGCTATGTGCGTTGCTGATGGTACTTTATTGTTTTATTGTTTATGTTGATGGAAACTACTACTGTTGAAGTTCCCCTGTTCATTAAGCAGATACAGTAACAATTCACTCTCATGTATCATCACAGGCACATGCCAAATAGCGATTGCATTGGGCCGTCTCGTTTTTTCTCACATACATACAGTGATCCTCTAGATACTTTCTATAGACGCCACCGCATTCATAAGTCCACTGTATCGCTAAGAGCCAGTGAGTGTATCGCTGACAGTTAATATTCACTACCAGTCGATTTACTCCATTATAAGGGTATTCGAGATCCCAAGCTATTCTCATTTATACACTCATTGTTAGATTTTTCCTCACTATCATTCATACATATGATACCACACACATACTTTATCTGCTTATTAAAAAGTAATTTACACTAACGCCCCCCCGACATGTTTCGCCACTTTAGTGGCGTCCTCAGGGGTGCCGGGCTAGCCACTCTAGCCCGGCACCCCTGAGGACGCCAACTAAAGTGCGAAACATGTCCGGGGGGGCGTTAGTGTAAATTACTTTTTAATAACTATAAGTATGTGTGGGTTCTTGTATGATGATGTGAGGAAAAATCTAACAATGAGTCTAAAATGAGAATAGCTTGGGATCTCGAATACCCTTATATGGAGTAAATCGACTGTAGTGAATATTAACTGCAGCGATACACTCATGCTCTAGCGATACAGTGGACTTAGATGCGGTTCGTCTATAAAAGTATCTAGAGGAGATCACTGTATGTATGTGAGAAAAAACGAGACGGCCCAATGCAATCGCTATTTGGCATGTGCCTGTGATGATACATGAGAGTGAATTGTTACTGTATCTGCTTAATGAACAGGGGAACTTGCAACATAGTAGTTTCTACCATCAACAATTAACAATAAAACAATAAAGTACCATCAAGCTAACAGCACTATAGCGACATCTAGTGGTGCCTTTGGGTACATAGTGAGATCCCAAAGTTTCCCAATATCTCCCCTTCCTGATACCACACATCAAGTCTCTACCGATGATCTGCGCAATTTTTAATACTATTAGGTTGGTCCATATAAACTCACTGATATGTGAAAATAGAGACACTTTAATATAGGTCTCAATAAAAGTGAAGTTTTATGACTAATGAGTCCCAGTGAGGCCTATAGGCCTTTTTTGTAATATTTATTGACTTATGGACTCAGTCTAGGGTCCACACTCTTCTATTGTTCACAGTCCTATGGATAGCGCCTACACAGAGCTTGCGAGTCTGCGCACGGAGACCAGAGCGGTGAAATTACCACTCAGGTCCACCGGCACACCTGGATCCTGGAGAGGCGATACGCTCTTAACCTCTGTTGTTATGGTTCCGTGGCATCCCAGATGTCCTTGTACGTGTCAAAGAGCATCGAATGTGGTCTGGAATTATTTCCCTCCTAACAAGAGGCCGCCGGCTTAGACAGGCCCTGGGCGCATGCGCCAAAATGTAAATGACGGAATTACCACAGCACACAGGAGACTTCCGGTAGCCCGGAGCCAAAGTGTTGAACACCATGAGTTTCCTGCAGTGAGCACTAACTCGCGCCTGAACACAGCAGGAGACATCAAACATTGATTTTATGAATGAAAGTGCCGAGACGTGGGGATCCTAAGCTGATTGGTGGACTACTGTTTTTAGTTATGAAATACACATGCATTGTTTGCACTTTCACTTTGCATTTTTATTATTTGTATAGCTTCCTAGCTTCCGATTGCACTTGTATATATATTATGAATTGACACGTGTATAATTATTAACTATCTGTCATTACTCACAATCTGTCTCAACCAATGAAATGGTATTGTTGGCCTATATATGTTTGTGTGCTGGCCACATTCACCTGCTTGATAAAGGCTCGTAGGAGCTGAACGTCGCTAATGGAATAAGACACCCACTTATTTGACAACCATTTACGAGTGCTGCCTTTTCCCTCATCTTATATTTCAGTCCCTTGGCCTGGGGGACTTACGCGTTCGTGCACCCACCGAGTGGCTGTGCTGCTCTGAACTTTCCATCTTCTCTATCGATCTATCCCATTTATTTATCTATATGATAGGGCTTCTCTTTCTATGCGTGTATCACCCTGACTGAACATAGCTGAGGACTAGTGATGAGCAGACCCCATTAAATTTGGGTTGATGAATTCCTGCCTACCGTGGAATTTTAAATATCTGTTTGGAATTGGGTACCAAACCCAACCCCCTACCAGAACACAACCCCAATTGGTGCTGGATCGATCACGGGTGTTATCTATTCCAGAAGGAAGAGATTCCCAACTGAGCAGCACTGCTAGGAAGTTAGATTAAGGGGGCTCCTTCAAGGTAGCAAAAAGAGACATTGGGGCACATATACCTACGGTCCCGTCGCAGTCTGAGGTGTGGTCCGAGATCAGAGCTGCCACGATTCACTGAGATCATGCATCCAATTTCCTGCATGTGTTGCTTCCCCACTGAGGTCTGCCGGAGTTCACAATTTTGAATGTTAAATCCCACGACGGCCCATCCCCCAATTTGTGTCATGTGAAAGCCGGTGCCGGTGCGCCAAAATCCGATCGGATGCCACAAAAAGCCCTTCTAAATCCGGAGCACATCGGAAATCTTCGGATATTCCGATGATAGTTCGGTCCGCGAACCCTTAGTAAATGAGCCCCATTGTTTTTCTTTCACCCTGAAAACATATTTCGATATTTCTTGAATCCTCTAGTGAGCATCAAGGTCTAAAGTCCTCATGCCTGTAAGGAGCCTTAATTGGCAAACCTCAACATAAGGAAAAAACTTATACTTCCTGAAGGAATCTGCTCCTTAAACCTGGGGGTCATCAACACCATGACCAGATCTCATACAAGGACACTAAAAAAACCATCTCACTGCTCAAGTGCTACAATTATCTACTGCTAATGATCGCACCAGACTCACCCTCTGACACAGAAGTGAAATTTCGCTATATGCAGATGACCTCTAATATTGTCACCTACCGAAGAGTCTCCAAGACACCTGGAAGTTCGCTGAGAAATTTAGCACCACCTGGCATTGCCCATCAGCCTAAAGAAAACCAATATCATGGTTGCTAGAGGAGAAATGGCAGGAGTGGTCAGGCTTCCTCCCCTACATGTGAACACTGCCCACTGCCATGTGCTGACAGGCGGCCTGGAATCCACCAATTAGGAAGCTCAGGAAGCCTCCATGTGCTCAGGTAGCATCGAGGAGAACATTGTACAGGCTTAACTCCCTTACACTCTGGACAAAAGTTTTTTTACAGCAATCATATCCCATATCCTTCTGTATGGCAGTGAGGTCTGGATCCACACACATACCCGACTGGTCTTTGGGACTCCAGTCCAACTGAAATATTTCACCTGGAGTTCTGCAATGCTTCTTCAAGTCCATCGGAACACCTCAATAGCGGCTGTCGAGGGAAACTTCACAGATTCCCCTTATAGGTACAGTCCCTGAAGAGGGCGCTATCTTCCTGACTCACCTACAGAACGACAGTCCATGATTCCTTCCACCATAAAGCCTGGCGCAGCAGGGTCCCTGGCAGTTGGACCCAAACAACCCGCCAGAAACAAACACTGGACCAACCACAGCTGACCAAAGCCATATCATGGTGCTGATAAAGCCAGGCACAGAATGAACATGGTCAGTGACTGGAGGACCAAAATAAACGCAATCCGCAGAAGATGACCTCTACAACGGTCTACGAGAGAGACTATAGACTGGCTACGTATCTGGAGAAACTACCGGACCCCCGAGACTGAGCGCTACCTGGCCATGAGTCCGGGCGCATAGACAGACGGTCTGCCTGGGAGTGCAGACTGTGCCAATAGTGCCAGGACCAGGAGGCCACGAGAGGAGGTCCTTCTACATGCTCCAGATACGCACAGTGAGAGCATTCAATTGAGGAACTCTCAGATCTCTCCTTGGGCTTCAGCTCCATGGAAAAGGGAGAGAGATCTCCATCCTGCGGGGGAAAGAGGAGACAAACAATGGCCATAGCCGCCCAATATTTCACTGCTTGCCAAACTGAGAGACGTATGATACCATGGATAGAAAGCCCCCCACATATTTGACATCTCAGACCAGGGATAAATGTTGTCATGTGGATTATGTCTGTTTACTCTCTTAAGGAATCTGTTCCTCAGACCTTGAGGGGTCATTAACCGAGATCTCAATCAATGAAAAAATAAAACCATTACCACTCCCTAGTGCTAATATTTACTGGTTATTGTTTACTCTTTTCTTTCCAGATTGTTCTGTTTCTTATCACTTGTCTAGTGAACCATAGCATTACTGTTGTCCATTTGTGTATACCATTTGTGTTCTTTTCATATGTTGTTCTCTATACCCGATCCTGATGGACACACGCTAAGAGTCTTGAAAGTTTGCAATTGTCATGATCTTTTTCATTAGCCAATATTATCTTATTGCATTTGTGTTAGTAAAAGTGACATTTTGTTTTTTTATCTATAACTTATTTGTGTAGTGGTATTTATTGAATATTTTTGTTGTAACATGTTGTGTGGCTCAATGGCGGATCTTCTATAGGAAGTATGGGCAGACGTTGGCCACCTGCAATCCAAGCCCGCGGCCTATGAAAGATTCGTCCATCAGTCTTTGACAACAAATTCTATACTTCGGCTTCTTCTCCCCACCCTCACTGCTCCTTCTGTGTCTGCTTTCCGACCCGGGTTGCATCACTATGACGTGGCACGCCCCACCACATCATGGTGATGCGCTCGGGCCCATAGGAGAGACGGAGCCCGGAAAAGATGGAGCCGTGGGGCTGGTTAGAAAAGCCAGATGGTGAGTATAGATTTATTCTTCAGAGTGCCCTGTGGGACAATACTTAAAGGGGCACCTGAGATGGAAATTTTATTAAAGGGGGCCTTCTAGTGTGAAATGTTGTTAATGGATATCTGGGGTGGATATATTTAGTTAAAGGGGCCATCTGGTGGACTTTCCTAAAAGGGTGGCATCTGGGATGGTCATTTAGTTAAAAGGCCATCGGGGTGGAATTGTTTGTTAAGGGGCATCTGGGGGTGGATATTTAGTTAAAGGGGCCATCTGGGTGTACTTTGTTAAAGGGGACCATCTGGGGGGGACATTATTTCAAGGGGGGCATCTGGTAGACATTGCATTAAGGGGCATCTGGAGGTGGACTTGATTTAAGAAGGCATCTTCTGTGACATTTCATTCAAGGGGGCATCGGATGTGGACATTTCATTAAGGCGCCTTCGGGTGGACTTTATTAAAGGGGCACGGGTGGATTTTCAGTAAGGGGCTCTGCTCCGAAATGTCATTAAAAGGGGGCACTGGGGACATTTCATTAAGGAGGGCATCTGCAGTGGACTTTCCGTAAAGGGGGATCTGCAGTGGACATTTCAGTAAAACTGGGGGCATCAGCGGTGGACATTCTCAAAAGGGCAGCTCTGCTGTAGACTTTCTGTAAAGGGGGGCTCTCCTGTGGACTTTCAGTATGAGCTGCGGCTGCTGACTTGAGTATCACACTATAAGGGGAGTTCAGCTGCAGAGTGTGCAAGGCCGGGCCAGCCGGGGAACTTGGTCTGGAGGGTAGTCCGAGCGGAGGTTTCAGCAGAGTGTAAGTGTGATCAGCTACCTAAATAGATGCGATATAAGATCATATTGGTATCGTTTACTTTATGAACAGTATAAGATTTATGATGTGAGAGGATGTTAGAGTATTTAGCATAACGGGCACATGGTGTTGACACTTGTTGGGCCTATTCATGTAAAAGCCCGGGCCATGGGACACTTGATCTGCCCATGATGTCTGAAATAATATGCTAGTTTCCCCTATGGGAACAATAAGTTCTATCTATGTGCAATAAAAAAGAAATAGTAACGGCACCCACCAGGTCTTCATCAGTGCAGCAAACCACAGAAAGGCGATGGCCTTTTGGGCTACAACTTGCTTTCAAGCCACACACAAGAGTCATCTATGTACCTATCTACTTTCTTGGTCCAAGCTCTTGGCTCCTTCACGCTCACTCAGTAAAGCCTGCTAGATACTACATGTCAGTGAAGCCACAACGTGTACATACACCCTTCATCAGTCAAGGTGCGTAGGCACCGGGGCAAGATAGAGGGTCCAATGTGCCTTGTCAGACTTATCTTCAATAAATAAAAAGCTTTTTCCTTTAGTTGAGTTCATATCAGCATTTATTCAACCATTCTTCTGATGTCAACATAACCGGAACGTGGCTCCCGAGGGGTTCTTATTCTATTTTGGCAATTTAGACATACCAGAAGCATATATAGATCTATATTGAACAAAACATGATAAGTGCCCACTCATCGAGTGAAGTGGAACAGCTAATCGTTCAAGGTGTAGGAAAAGGAAAATCTGCTTAGTTGTGAAGACCACATCCAATATCTTACTTTTCAAGCAAATAAACTGTAGGGGTGTAATACCTGAACCGCTCAGCTATCCCTAACATAACTCCCCAAAACCCACTGTACATCACCACTCTCTAGCAATCAACCTTTCTATTAGATTCTTGCACTTATCAAAAGTTTCAAGTTAAGTTCCCTCATGAACATCTTAAGACAACACACAAACTCAGTTAAAAGGGATATGGTTTATGTATCGCAACAATTGTGACTATTTCCATTCCACTGTCCCAGTTATGATCCTGAGAAAATGGTCATGTATTACCTGCTTTAGTCGTAGATGTAAGAAAACTCCTTATAGAGACAATACAATTTAAGGTTGTCTCTGAAGGCATGTGGAGACTTATAGTCATTGATGCTCCACTAGGGGTTCTGGAGATGATCAATACTTTTCCAGAATGGATAATTAAAACATTCCTCTTGGACCTTTAAGGTAGCCCCCCATATATGGGTCGCCCCCAATATAGATTGTGAGCCCTCATGGCCAGAGTCCTTCTCCTACTTGTCTCCTGATCACTGTAGTTTTGTATTGTAACTTGCATTTGTTGTTGTCTTAATGTATGTATGAACCCCTTACTGAGTGTACAGAACCATGGCTTAATGGGGCTGGAAAATAATAAGTAAATTACGTCAAGCATGACTTTTCAGGAACCTAATGACATGATTCAGGAGTATATCTTTTCCAAAGAAACTGATTCCAACTGAGGATGGCGCTGTCTTTGCATCTAAGGCACTACATGAGGTCCTTATAGCCATTGATACTCCCCTGGCTACGGCAAGGTTCACACCAGCCTGAGGAATGGTATTGAGCAGTAATGTTACTGACTATGTGTGCCAACTACTTGTAAATTCCTTTACAATCATAAGATTAGTATATAATGCAACTACTATTAAAAACACATTGGGCAGATTTACTTACCTGTCCTTCGCGATCCGCGCCGGCGTCTCTCTTAACAGATTCGGGTCCGGACGGGATTTATGAAGTATTTCCTCCGCGTCCACCAGTGGGCGCTGCTGCGCTGAAAATCACTGAACACCCGAATACACACCGACTGGAACCAGGTGAAGTAGCGCTCCCAACAACACATTCGATTTTTAATGCGGCAGTTTTTCCGATATCGTCGGTTTTCGTGCGCCAGCCCCCCCGATTTCCGTCGCGTGCATGCCACGCCAATGCGCCACAATCCGATCTCGTGCGCCAAAATCCCGGGGCAATTCAGTACAATCGGCGCAAATCGGAAATTTCGGGTAACAGGTCAGGAAAACGCGAATCGGCCCTTAGTAATATCCCCATTGAATATTTTTGTATAATAATAGCAATATTATTGTTAATAAAACCAATAATGATTATTTGACTATTTGGAAATTCTAATATGTTGGGGAAATTCCTTGTCTTTAGTCTAATGTGATGCAATTGATGCCTGTTCTATTCACCATTAAAAACGAACATTTAAAGATCACTAACAAACATAAATGTACAAAAATTTTGTCTTTTTCACTTCTTCTCTTGACTTCCATTTGCCATATTTTATCAATTTTTACAATCATACACTATTCTTGTGTTACACATCTCCTCCTGTCTGGTGACAGGGTGCGCAAACCAACTGGTTGGACAGCAGTTTCCACCCTTAGGCTTTCATAAGAAGACAAAAAAATATATAATCTCGATCCTTTGTTTTATATAGTGCCACATTAAACAGATTTTTACCAAACTGATAGGATTTTTGGTTTAAAGAAAAAATTACTTTAGATCCAACAAGGAAACATAAAAAGCGACAAATCTATGGAATTCTTTATATTTAAATGAAATCTACCACCAGGATGAATTGTAACCAAGCACACTGACTCACTGGCAGATTTACTCTCTTAAGTTTGATGTGCCCTTGTTTTTTGTAAAAAAATTAAAATATGCAATTAGCCTGAGGGGCTCCAGACTGCAAAGATTGATGGGCCCCTTAGGCTCATTTGTATAAATTTAAAGCCATTTCTGTAAAAACCAGGACACTGACCTAAAGAAGACGGATTGTGCCGCTTGGTTACAATCCTTCAGCTGTGGTTGATGTCCTTTAAGACAAATATTTTCACTCACATTGACATGTCAAGAACATGTCCGGAATTACTAAGAGGCCAGTGGCACACCTGAAGGCAGTTGTGGCCCCTTGTAAAATTCCCCCATGCTTCAATTTATATGTATTGTTCTTCTCATGTAGGAAGGTACACCACATGTGTCCACCAGGGCATTTGGGCTTGTTTTGAACTGTACACTCTGTACCCCCTTATGTTACGCGCCCCTGCTGAAAGTACAACCTTTAGTAATACAGCAATGCACTCGGAATTAAAAATGTCTTCATGTCTGACGCTGGGGCAGATCAGCTATATTGTGCCACTTTTGGGCAGTTTATAGCAAGAGCTCCAGCCCACTTTATCACCCTTTTTTTTTAATGCATTAAGCAAAATGTGGCACAACAAGCACGGTTACATCAGCCTATTCTTGTGCCATTTTCATTACAGTATTTTGATTTTGAGTCGCAGATTCACGTGCATATACACTTACACACAGTCGAGAAAAATATATTATAATTATTAGTTTCTTATAACACTGCTTGGAACAAATATAGAGGCACTGCTGCGTCATACATCACAATGGATATAGGTACATGGCTTCCTTCTAACATGTTAAGGTGCGCCCAGGACATCAAATCCTTTAGCCGAAATAAATGTCCACATCAAAATTGTATACTCATACCTAAGTACACTTTCAGTGGAATACTGGGAATTACAGTCAGCATCAGTTACTATTCCTTACGTCAGTCATTTATTCAGTGATAAGGTTCATAACTTACTAATGCACAGAGATGATCTTCTAAGCTTTGGCCCCACAAAGCCTGTGGATACATTGACTTCTTTGGATCACATTCCAGTCTTCCCGAATTACAATGGCCATGTCTGCAAAGAAAGATTTAGAGGGTTTAGATTAGATCACACCAGTGATTTATCTTAGTGGATATTATTATGGTCAGGTTATAGTCAAATATATTCCTTCTTTACATGTTTGTTTTGATATAATATTTACTTTATACATTGCATTATTTATACATAAGCTATAGACATGAGTAACTGGGAATGATCCAATACATGTAATGTCTAACGCTCCAATCATGACTGATAGAAGACTATCCCATAATTCCTATAAGAACAGCTTTTGTACATTGGAATCATGCCAGTGACACCACCTGACCGACTGTATCGTGCAGTCATTTATTCTGCTAAGACACCGGACTATTGCACATGGACAATTTTTGTTGAAAGTTGTGTCTGGGTCATCAAAAACCTATATTAGTGCACATGATACGGATTTATAAAGTTTACCTTAGGCTATTTAATCCAACATGTTACTGTAAGAAATATATTAAATAACTAATGTTGCCCATGTTTTTAGATTATGTTAACAGATATCAGACATCCTATGTACTATAGTAATGCTCCAAGTAGAAAAATTATAGGATCCTATTCTCTTTCCTTCTTTTGGTGCTTTTGCGTTTGCTTTTGCCTATTATGCGTTTTTTGGACTGTTACGCCACAGTTTGCTGTGTACCATTGTGTGTTGTTGCGCCCTATTTGTCATACAACTTGCGCCTTTTACAGATTTTGCGCCTTATTTAACATGATTGCAAATAACACACCAGTCCTGACCGGCTTAGGAAGGCACTGATATGATTTACTCTCAAAATTGCCCCCTTTTGAAAAAAAAAAAAACTTTTAAAAGCAAGAAAATCTAGTGCTAAAAATAGACTCCCAAAATGTGCAAAATGAGCTCAGAAAGGGAAAATAAGATCAATAAGACCCCCCTAATTCATATCCGCCGTAATTCAAAGACTATGGTATAGTTTGGATCTGTATAATAGGATTTAGTACAGTGTAAATATATACTCCACACAAACAAATAACACATTGTTATTAAAAATACATATTATTTCAAATGTTGGGGGTTTTATTACAGATTCTTAAATCTTAAAAATATATACTATTCATGTATTTGCTCCTAAAACTGTATAACATCGTACGCAACACTGGCCTTTTTTGAAATGCACAACCATATTTGCTTGAAATACAGTCTACATGTGGTGTGTCAATACTGTTTATCCAAATGTTATTTCATTACACACAAACACAAAATTAATGAGTAGAATTACACAATATATAAATATAAATGATTGATATTAGATATATCTTCAAACATGTAAAACTCTAATGTATGATTATATATATATATCACACACACAATATAACTATAACAGCAGTTGTGGAAACATATACTAATATAACTTTCAGCAAAACAAAAAAAACTTTTATATATTAATATAGCTAATATTATCTCCAAAAATATTATATATGTATATACGTAGAACCAATACAATCTGTAATTTAAGTAAGTCTTCTGAAGGTTAATAAAAAAAAATTAAGAATTAAATACATTAATATTTCAAAATATATTAAAATATTATAGTGAGTAAATCACCATGGACCAAGTGATATCCAGACTGCAGAGCACCCAGGGGGCTACAGTATTAAGAAACTTGTTGATCACTAGACATCCTCATGCACAGAGACACTCAGCAATTGTCCATTACCATGATGCAGGCCCTTGAAGCCGACTGGTGCTGGCTGTCTGGGAGCTTCATTCTTACCAGGTTGACAGATGGACATAGCTATGTCATATCGTCGTCCTGCCGCAGCTCCTGAGGTGGGCAATGTAGCTGGAGGCCAGTCTGAGGGTGTCCACTTGGAGAGGCTTTGTGTCAGGGGCACCCAGGGCAGCTGGTCTTGAGCCTGGAGAAGGCTTGCTCGCACCCTCATGTCGGGCTCTCTCCTGGCATTGGCTTGCATTTCTCTGGGATTGCTTCATTCCTTGGATGACCTTGGAGCCTGCTTCTTGTCTGGGGTCTTTCCCTCTTCTTCTTGCCAGTGGAGGTGTCCAGCATGGCATCTTCTTCTGAGTTGTCAGTGGAGTGGTCCAGCAGCAGGTCACTGCATCCTGCTTCCGTTGCCTTTCTGTACTGAAGCTCCAGTACTCTGACCTCCACAGCATCCTCAGTGTCACTCACAACCCAGTGGACATGTCTTATCTGTGATCAAGCAGATGACCACAAGTGAGGTATTGTGGTCACCTACAGACATATCCTACAGTCCCCACAACTTGCTTTTACTCATTCTGCCTACCATTTCAGCAATGCATCTATATAGCAGGAGTGTGGAGTGGGTCAGTAGTGGTGGCATGACTAAGAGGCTGGTGGGCTTACTATAGTAACCCTGCATCTGCAGCATCTGCAGCTGAGCACTGGTATGGGTTACATCGTAAAGCACTTAGTTTCCATTTGCAGGTGGTCATGCTTTTTTTTTTTGGTATGTGTGTTTAGTCCATTGCAACTTCTAAGAGATGACATCAGTGAGTTCTCCTCTGGAAGGGATGCATTGATTCTATTTCATCGATGTTAACACTTATAGAGTTAATAAACAGCAAAAAACTGAAAAAGTGTACGTTTTTGCATAAAAATGATGGGGTTTCAAAGAAGCGATGAGGAGAGAATAAAGTATGAAATTTGATCTAAAGTACAGCCTGTGACTAGATGTATTGTGTATTGTGGGTTAACAGTTTATTATATTTGATACTGATAAGATAACACATAAAGATAGAGGATAGATAAATAGACAAATAGAAATTACATAGATATTTGAGAGCTATATACATGAGATAGAGAGAAATGGAAACAATTATCTATATACTTTAATAGAAAAGCGTATATTAACAATACACCCATACAGTTTATTTGCAGTATTTTATGAACAGTCTCAGACTTCCTTTGTTTAAAGGAAATTCCCTCAAATCCATCATAATAACCAGGACCTAACTCATATATCCAGGTGCTGTGGTCTGTAGTAATCTTCTATATTTGGTTATCAATGCCTCCATTTTTCTAAATCAGCTTGTAAAATTATTCTATTAAGGCTACATTCACACTGCCGTGAGCCCGCGTACGCACATGGCAGCGCAGGGAGAGGAGGAGGAGGTGAGCGCAGCTCACCCCCGCCCCTCTCCATAGCATACTGGCCGCGTGCTGTATACGGGAGATAGGGCGAAGTCCTACTTTTCCCGGGCTACGGAGCGGTACGGTGCCGCACGTGTGCTGCACCGTACCGCTCCCTGTGGTGCCCTGAGCCCATAGAAGTGTATGGGGACGTTATTCGGCCGCATTACGGTCGGCCGTATATACTGTCCCCAACTGTAGTGTGAATGTAGCCTAGAAGCCTGAAAAGCTCGTGTCCGTCTCAAAGCCCCTCTGTGCTGCACGATTCACAGCGTTAACATTTTCCAACCTTACAATCTGATCCCTCAGCATTCCCCACATCCATATGCTTGCATGTAATCTAGGCACTGTAAATGGACACATCAAAAAGTATGACTTATAGAAATAAAATAATTCCTCAGCAAAATGAAGGAAAATAAAAACTTACGGATTTAAAACTTAACAGAAAAACAAGAAAACGTGCCATCCTGAAGGCCAAAAGTAGATGTCCGAAAGAGTTTCTTAACATACGGAGAATTAGAAATAAACATTCTCAATTTACTGTTATTAACAAAAATACAGCATCTCACAGATATAATTCTTGCAAAAAAAACATCACAGCGGAGGAGAGCTAACAGCTACAGTAGATATTTCTTTTCCAGGGGGTGATGGAGGCACAACAGATGTACAGTGTGTTGTTTATATGAAGAGTGTATATAAACCTGTACCCTGAAATCTAAGTACATTGTCACACACAGCATCTCACAGCATACTACGGCACATGAAGTATCTACTTAGAGAGTCCTACCCACACTGGTCATCTTATACTGACTATCATAGGAGCAAAACAGGTTAAATTGCAAATAGGCGTTACAACTGTGTGATTTTATGTGTGAAAACATTGGTTTTTTGCATTTCTAGATACAGCTCAGATATTCAAATACAGATTGCAGAGAGCACCTAAACGCTGCAAAAATGTAGTGGTGGTACATGCATTGGATAAGCCCTGGAGCTCTAAAATAGGGCCACAATTAAACAGATGTATCTCTTTTTTTTTCTGTGTTTTTGGCCTCTTCATAGTTTCACAGTGTCCTAGTTTCATAGCCACTAGCAAAACTAGCAAAAATAACCATGTTTTTTTCATTATCCTATCAATCCAGATGTTTTGCGGGGTGCCTTATCATCTTCTCATTCGCAACTCATTCAGGCGCAAAAACACTCTAAAACTGATGGAGTGGTGTAAACTGAGAAGCAAAACTGAGCTCTTGTTCCAGCAAGCTTATCCCCAGAAACAGAGCTCAGCAGAACACTGCAGACACTATGTGCAGCCTCTGTTTATAGTTCATGACTGAGATGAGCGAGCACTAAAATGCTCTCGATTGCTCATTACTTGGGTTCACACTTTTCCCTGATGCTCGAGTGCTTGTATCAAAACGAACCGCCATTGAAGTCAAGGGATACCGACCATTTTACTGAAAGAACACTAAAGAAGAACACATTGCAGTGGGGCAGTGTTTTCACTGAAAGCCACATTGAAGAACACAGTGAAGAACACATTGCAGATGTTCCGTACATCTGCTACTTATCCGAATACCCGTGCCGAACGGTGATCTTCACATATATGTGAAGAACAGAGGTGTGAAGACACATTGCAGTATGTATGGAAACATATTTTACACATACTATTGTAAACAACCCGTTCCGCAGCTTGTCTTCGGATAATGAGCAGATGTACGGAACATCTGCAATGTGTTCTTCACTGTGTTCTTCAATGTATTCTTACCCTTCCTCCTGTGGACGGGCAGTCTTGAACAATTGACTGACTTCTACACATATCTTAATACTGTAAACAGTGACATCAAATTCACCATGGTACACTCACAAAATTCCTTACAATTTCTTGATGTACTGGTTGAAAATACACCAAATGGAATTTCCACTGATGTTTTCATCAAAGCTACCGACAGAAATACCATACTTCACTTTTATAGTAATCACCCACGCCCAATGATAAACTCGCTACCATTGAGTCAATTATACAGGGTTAAACGCATATCGAGTGACCACAGTAAATTAGAGAAAAATACGAACCAGATGTTGACAAAATTTAAACAAAGGGGTTATCCACACAGAGTCCTTGTGAACAACAAACAAATTCTGGATACAAAAAATAAGGAGGAACTATTAGTCCCCAAGCCTCGGTCCAATCAGCAACAGAGAATCCCATTTATCTCCACATATTGTGACACGAGCAACAAAATCTCCAAGATAATTAAAAAACATTGGCACATACTTTCGAGTGACCCCGCAGGGGTACCTGAATTTAGTAATCCCCCTATTTTTTCTTATAGGAGGGCCAGAAACATTAGAGATCGATTAGTCAAGACCGATATAGGCCCATCTAAAACATTTATACAGAGGGGCATCTGTGGACCGACACGCAAAGGTTGTTATCCCTGCCGATCCTGTATTAACTGCTCCTATGTCATTAAAGGCGATACCTTTACCCACAATGGGAAACAGTATAAAATTCGACATTACCTAGACTGCAATAGTGACTTTGTCATCTACTTACTCACATGTCCATGTGACCTCAAATACATTGGGGAAACAACGTTAGACTTCAGAACTAGATTCACACAACATAGGTATACCATTCGCAAAAGAAGGAATGACCTACCAGTGAGTAGGCATTTCACCGAGGCAGGACACAAAGAAAAAGATTTGAAATTCAGAATTATCGACCACACCCCCCCCCTCAGAAGAGGAGGCAATAGGGAAGTTATTTTACGCAAAAAAGAATTGCGATGGATACAGACACTAGGGACACTACAACCCAAGGGTTTAAATATTGAATATAACCTTGGAAGCATCTTATAGGTTTGGAATATGTGTTCAAACATTGGTTAAATTCTGTACTTTGCGGCATAACCCTCCTATAAATCCTAACAATAGAGTGATGCTGGTAAGGAGATAACACTCCTGTGGCAAGTTATTACAATGTGATCTATTTTATAAGTTCACTAAATTTCCTTGTTCTTCTCTTCTCTTTAGATCTATTAAGGATGTGTAAACCCCATCGGCCTAGGATCCGAATCCCCACAAGTCTCGTGCACAGCATGAATATACAGTTCTCACAACCCCGTTGCTGCACTACATGTATGTCCTTTTTTACCTGTCTACCTGCATACACGTCTATTTCACAGCACCACACATGATAGCTTAGACACAGGACGGGCGGAGGTCTAATTTGGCTAAGCCATTTCTCCTGATGGACCGGGAGGACACCGAGCGAAGTGGGTGACAGTCCTATGGATAGCGCCTACACAGAGCTTGCGAGTCTGCGCACGGAGACCAGAGCGGTGAAATTACCACTCAGGTCCACCGGCACACCTGGATCCTGGAGAGGCGATACGCTACTTACCTCTGTTGTTATGGTTTCCGTGGCATCCCAGATGTCCTTGTACGTGTCAAGAGCATCGAATGTGGTCTGGAATTATATGTTCCCTCAACAAAGATGGCCGCCGGCTTAGACAGCCCTTGGGCGCATGCGCCAAAATGTAAATGACGGCATTACCACAGCACACAGGAGACTTCCGTGCAGCCCGGAGCAACAAGTGTTGAACACCATGAGTTTCCTGCAGTGAGCGACTAACTTCGCGCCTGAACACAGCAGGAGACATCAACACATTGAATTTTATGAATGAAAGTGCCGAGACGTGGGAGGATCCGTAAGTTGATTGGTGGACTACTGTTTTTAGTTATGAAATACACATGCATTGTTTGCACTTTTCACTTTGCATTTTTATTATTTGTATAGCTTCCTAGCCTTCCGATTGCACTTGTATATATATTATGAATTGACACGTGTATAATTATTAACTATCTGTCATTTACTCACAATCTGTATCAACCAATGAAATGTATTGTTGGCCTATATATGTTTGTGTGCTGGCCACATTCACCATTCTTGATAAAGGCTCGTAAGGAGCTGAAACGTCGCTAATGGAATAAAGACACCCACTTTATTTTGACACCATTTACGGAGTGCTGCCTTTTCCTCATCTTATATTTCAGTCCCTTGGCCTGGGGACTTACGGTTCGTGCACCCACCGAAGTTGCTGTGCTGCTCTGAACTTTCCCTTATCTTATCTATCTATCTATCTATCCCATTTTATTTATCTATATGATAGGCTTCTCTTTTCAGATGCTTGTATACCCCTGACTGTAACATAGCTGATGACTAGTGATGAGCAGACCCATTAAAATTTGGGTTTGATTGAATTCTGCCTACCTGGAATTTTAAATATCTGTTTGGAATTGGGTACCAAACCCAAACCCCTACCAGAAACACCCACAATTGGTGCTGGTATCGATCACGGGTGTTATCTATTCCAGAAGGAAGAGATTCCCAACTGTAGACAGCACTGCTAGGAAGTTAGATTAAGGGGGCTGCCTTTCAAGGTAGCAAAAAGAGACATTGGGGCACATTTACCTACCCATCCCGTCGCGATCCCTGAAGTGTGTTGTCCGAGGATTCAGAGCTGCCGCGATTTACTAAGATCATGCATCCAATTTCCTGCATGTGTTGCTTCCCCACTGATGATAGTTCGGTCCGCGAACCCTTAGTAAATGAGCCCCATTGTTTTTCTTTTTCCACCCTGGAAAACATATTTCGATATTTCCTTGAATCCTCTAGTAGAGCATCAAGGTCTATAAGTCTCCACTTGCCTGTAAGGAGGCCTTAATTGGCAAACTCTACATAAGGAAAAACTTATACTTCCTGAAGGAATCTGCTCCTTAAACCTGGTGGGGTCATCAACACCATGGACCAGATCTCAATCAAGGGACACTAAAACCATCTCACTGCTCAAGTGCTACAATATCTACTGCTAATAGTCTGCACCCAGACTCACCCTACATGACACAGAAGTGAAATTTCTGCTATATGCAGATGACCTGCTAATATTGTCACCTACCGAGAGAGGTCTCCAAGACAACCTGGAAGTCCTGGAGAAATTTAGCACCACCTGGGCATTACCCATCAGCCTAAAGAAAACCAATATCATGGTGTTCTAGAGGAGAAATGCAGGAGTGGTCAGGCTTCCCCCCTACATTCTGAACAGCTGCCCACTGCCAATTAGGAAGCTTCAAGGAAGCCCTCAGGGAGCATTCAGGAGACGATTGTACAGGCTTAAACCTCCCGTGACACTCTGGACAAAAGTTTTTTTACAGCATCATATCCCATATCCTTCTGTATGGCAGTGAGGTCTGGATCCACACACATACCCAGACTGGTCATGGTGGGACTCCAGTCCAACTGAAATATTTCACCTGGAGTTCTGCAAATGCCTTCTTCAAGTCCATCGGAACACCTCAAATAGCGGCTGTAGAGGAGAACTTCACAGATTCCCCTTATATAGTACAGTCCTGAAGAGGGCGCTATCATTCCTGACTCACCTACAGAACGACAGTCCAGATTCCTTCCACCATAAAGCCTGGCAGCAGCAGGGGGTCCCTGGCAATGTTGGAACCCAAACCCAGCCAGAAACAAACATGGACCAACCACAGCTGACCAAAGCCAATATCATGGTGCTGATAAACCAGGCACAGAAGGAACATGTCAGTGACTGGAGGACCAAAATCAAGTCATCCCAGAAGATGACCATCTACAACGGTCTACAGAGAGACTATAGACTGGCTACGTATCTGGAGAAACTACCGGACCCCAGACTGAGCGCTTACCTGGCCATGGAGTCCGGGCGGCATAGACAGACGTACGTGCCTAGGGAGTGCAGACTGTGCCAATAGTGCCAGGACCAGGAGGCCACCGAGGATGAGGTCCTTCTACACTGCTCCAGATACTCAGCAGTGAGAGGCATTCAATTGAGGAGACTCTCAGATCTCTCCTTGGGCTTTAGCTCCATGGAAAAGGGAGAGAAGATCTCCATCCTGCTGGGGGAAGAGGAGACAACAATGGCCATAGCCGCACAATATTTCACTGCTTGCCATAAACTGAGAGACGTATGATACCATGGACTATAATAGCCCCCCACATATTTGACACTCTCAGAACAGGGATAAATGTGTCATGTGGATTTATGTCTGTTTACATCTCTTAAGGAATCTGTTCCTCAGACCTTGAGGGGTCATTAACCAGATCTCAATCAATTGAAAAAATAAAACCATTACACTCCCCTAGTGCTACATTATTTACTGGTTATAGTGTTTACTCTTCTCTTCTTTCACTGATTGTTCTGTTTCTTATCACTTGTCTAGTGAACCATAGCATTACTGTGTCCATTTGTGTATAACATTTGTGTTCTGTTCATATGTTGTTCTATACCCGATGCCTGATGGACAGACCTAAGTAGTCTTGAAAGCCTGCAATTGTCATGATCTTTTTCAGTTAGCCAATAATTATCTTATTGCATTTGTGTATTAGTAATAATGTGACATTTTAGTTTTTTTTTTATCTATAACTTATTTGTGTAGATTATCGTATTTATCGAATATTTTTGTTGTAACATGTTGTGTGGCTCAATGGCGGATCTTCTTATAGGCAGTATGGGCAGACGTGGGCCACCTGCAAGCCAAAGGCCCGCGGCCTATATGAAGATTCGCCATCAGTCTGATAAAAAATCTATACTTCCGGCTTCTTCTACCCAGCCTCACTGCTCCGTCTTGTGCTCTTCCGGCCCGGGTGCATCACTATGACGTGGCCACGACACCACCACATCATAGTGATGCGCTCGGGCCAGATGAGGAGAAGACGGAGCCACGAGGAAAAGATGGAGCCGTGGGGCTGGTTAGAAAAAGCCGGAAGGTGAGTATAGATTTTTTCTTTCAAGAGTGCCCTGCTGTGGACAATACATTAAAAGGGGGCACCTGAGATGGAAATTTTATTAAAGGGGGCCTTCTAGTGTGGAAATGTTGTTAAATGGATATCTGGGGTGGATATTTAGTTAAAGGGGCCATCTGGGTGGACTTTCCTTAAAAGGTGGTATCTGGGATGGTCATTTAGTTAAAGGAGGCCATCGGGGGCAGATATTTTGTTAAAGGGGCATCTGGGGTGGATATTTAGTTAAAGGGGCCATCTGGGTGTACATTTTGTTAAAGGGGACCATCTGGGGTGGACATTTATTTAAAGGGGGCATCTTGGGTAGACATTGCATTAAAGGGGGCATCTGGAGGTGGACATTTGATTTAAGAAGGCATCTGCTGTGGACATTTCATTCAAGGGGGCATCGGCTGTGTATATTTCATTAAAGCGGCCTTCTGGGGTGGACATTTTATTAAAAGGGGGCATCTTGGGTGGATATTTCAGTAAAAGGAGCATCTGCTCCGAAAATGTCATTAAAAGGGGGCATCTCAGGTGGACATTTCATTAAAAGGTAGCATCTGGTGGACATTTCATTAAAGGAGGGCATCTGCAGTGGACATTTCAGTAAAGGGGGGCATCTGCAGTGGACATTTCAGTAAACTGGGGGCATCAGCGGTGGACATTTCAATAAAGGGCAGCTCTGCTGTAGACATTTCTGTAAAGGGGGGGCTCTCCTGTGGACTTTTCAGTAATGAGCTGTGGCTGCTGCTGGACTTGTGAGTATTCACACTATAAGGGGGAGTTCAGCTGCAGAGTGTGCAGAGGCCGGGCCAGCCGGGGGATCTGGTCTGGAGGGTAGTCCGAGCGGAGGGTTTCATGCAGTTAGGTAATGTGATCAGCTATCCTAAATAGATGCGATATAAGATCATAATTGAAGGTAATCGTTTAACTTTATGAACAGTATAAGATTTATGATGTAGAGGATGTAGAGTATTTAGCATACGGGCACATGTTGGTTTGGACACTGTTGGGCCCTAGTAATGTGAAAAGCCCGGGGCCATGGGACACTTAATCCGACACTGGTGTGGCTGAATTAATATGCTAGATTCCCCTATGGGGACAATAAAGTTTTATCTATGTGCAATGAAAAAGAAATAGTAACGGCACCCACCAGGTCTTCATCAGTGCAGCAGAACCACAGAAAGGCGATGGGCCATTTTGGGCTACAACTTGCTTTTTCAAGCCACACACAAAGTTCTATCTATGTACCTATCTACTTATCTTGGTCCAGAGCTCTTGGCTCCTTCACGCTCACTCAGTAAAGCCTGCATAGATACAGTACATGTGCAGTGAAGCCACAGTGTACTACATCAAGTGTGCTTCATCAAGTCATGGTGCAGGCAACGGGGGCAATAGAGATGGGTCCAATGTGCCTTGTCAGACTTATCTGTCGATAAATATAAAAGCTTTTTTCCTTTAAGGTTGAGTTCATATCAGCATTTATTCAACCATTCTTCTGATGTACACATAACCTGAACGTGGCTCCAGAAGGGGTTCTTACTTCTATTTTGGCAATTTAGAACATACAGAAGCATATATAGATATATATTGAACAAAACATGATGAAGTGCCACTCATATCGAGTGAAGTGGAAACAGCTAATCTTCAAGGGTAGGAAAAGGAAAAATCTGCTTAATTGTGAAGACACATTCCAATATCTTATCTTTTCCAAGCAACATAAAGACTGTAGTGTAAATACGCTGAACCAAGCCTAGCTATCACTAACATAACATCCACCAAAATCCACCGTGACATCACCACTCTCTAACAATCAACTGTTGTATTTAGATTCTTGCACTTATCAAAAGTTTTCAAGTTAAGTTCTTCCTCATGAAATCTTAAGACAACACAAAACTCAGTTAAAAGGGATATGGTTAGTGATCGCACAATTCCATTCCACTGTCCCAGTTATGATCCTGAGAAAACGGTCATGTTCTGGAGATGATGCAAATACATTTTCCAGAATGGGATAATTAAAACATTTCCTCTTGGCTACCTTTTAAGGTAGCCCCCCATATATGGGTAGCCCCCAATATAGATTGTGAGCCCTCATGGGCAGAGTCCTTCTCCTACTTGTCTCCTGATCACTGTAGTTTTGTATTTGTACTTGCATTTGTTGTTGTCTTAATGTAATGTATGTGAACCCCTTACTGATTGTACAGAACCATGGGCTTAATGGGGCTGTATAAATAATAATAGTAATTACGTCAAGCATGACTTTCAGGAAGCCTAATGACATGATTCAGGAGTATATCTTTTCCAAAAGAAACTGATTCCCAACTGAGGATGGCGCTGTCTTTGCATCTAAGGCATCTACATGAGTCTTATAGCCATTGATACTCCCCTGGCTACGGCAAGGTTCACACCAGCCTGAGGAATTGTATTGAGCAGTAATGTTACTGACTATGTGGCCAACTACTTGTAAATGTCCTTTACAATCATAGAATTAGTGATTATAATGCAACTACTATTAATAAACACATTGGGGCAGATTTACTTACCCGGCCCATTCGCGATCCAGCGGCGCGTTCTCTGAACAGGATTCGGGTCCGGACGGGATTTATGAAGGTAGTTCCTCCGCCGTCCACCAGGTGGCGCTGCTGCGCTGAAAATCAACTGAACGCGCCGGAATACACCGAGCTGAACCAGGTGAAGGTAAGCGTGTCCCAAGCGACACAATTTCGGTTTTTAAATGCGGCGGTTTTTCCGAATACGTCGGGTTTTCGTTCGGCCATGCCCCCGATTTCCGTCGCGTGCATGCCAGCGCCGATGCGCCACAATCCGATCGCGTGCGCCAAAATCCTGGGGCAATTCAGGTACAATTGGCGCAAATCGGAAATATTCGGGTAACACGTTGGGAAAACGCGAATCGGGCCCTTAGTAAATGACCCCCATTGAATATTTTTGTATAATAATAGCAATATTATTGTTAATAAAAACAATAATGATTATTTGACTATTTGAAATTGCTAATATGTTGGGGGAAATTCCTTGTCTTTATGCTAATGTGATGCTAATGTGATGCCTGTTCTATTCAACATTAAAAACGAAACATTTTAAAAGATCACTAAACAAACATAAATGTACAAAAATATTTGTGCTTTTTCACTTCTTCTCTTGACTTCCATTTGCCATATTTTATCATATTTTACAATCAATGCATATTCTTGGTGTGACACGTCTTCTCCTGTCTGGTGACAGGGTGCAAACCAACTGGATGGAACAGCAGTTTCCACCCTTAGGCTTCATAAAGAAGACAAAAAAATATATAATCTCTGATCCCTTTGTTGATATAGTGACACATTAAACAGATTTTTACCAAACTGTATAATATTGCAGAATAATAACCAATTTTTTTTTTTACTTTTAACATTACCTTAAAATGTAAAGTCAAGTTTTAAAGTAAAGCCCTTCCACACATGACGCTCAGTGATCAGGCTTCTGTCATGTTTGTCACCAAAAAAACAAGGCATCCACTACTTAGCAATTAGAGGAACAAGAAAGGATTTTTGGTTTAAAGAAAAAATTACTTTGATATCCAACAGATTTATGGAAAAACATAAAAAGCGACAAATCTATGGAAAGTTCTTTATATTTAAATGAAATCTACCACCAGGATGAAATATTGTAACCAAGCACACTGACATACTGGCAGGATTTACTCTTCTTTAAGTTTGATGTGCCCTTGTTTTTTAAAAAAAAATTAAAATATGCAAATTAGCCTGAGGGGCTCCAGACTGCAAAGATGTTAATGGGGCCCCTTAGGCTCATTTGTATAAATTTAAAAGCCATTTCTTTGTAAAAACCAGGACATAAGAAGCTAAAAGAAGAGCGGATTGTGCCGCTTGGTTTACAATCCTTCAGCCTGGTGGTAGATGTCCTTTAAGACAAATTAATTCACTCACATTGACATGTCAAGAAACATGTCGGAATTACTAAGAGGCAGTGGCATAACCTGAAGCAGTTGGGCCCCGGTGTAAAATGTCCCCCAGGTCTTCAATTATAATGTATTGTCTTCTCATGTAGGAAAGGTACACCACATGGGTCCACCAGGGCATTTGGGCTTGGTTTTGACTGTACACTCTGTACCCCCTTATGTTACGCCCCTGCTGAAAGGTTACAACCTTTTAGTAATAGCAGCAATGCACTCGGAATTAAAATGTCTTCAATGTCTGACCTGGGGCAGATTTCAGCTATCATTTGTGCCACTTTTGGGGGCAGTTTATAGCAAGATGCTCCAGCCCACTTTTATCACCCTTTTTTTTTTAATGCATGAAGCAAAAATGTGGCACACAAAGCACGGTACATCAGCCCTATTCCTTGTGCCATTTTCATTACAGTATTTTTGATTTTTAGTCACATATTCACAGTCATATACACTTACACCAGGTCTAGAAAAATATATTATAAATTTATTATCTGTCTTATAACACTGCTTTGAACAGAAATATAGAGCACTGCTGCGTCATACATCACAATGGATATAGGTACATGGCCTTCCTTCATAACATGTTAAGAGTGCGACCAGGACATCAAATCCACTTTAGCCGAAATTAAATGTCCATCAAAATGGTATAACTCATACCTAAGTACACTTTTAGTGGAATACTGGGAATGACAGTCACAGCATGTACATAGTCCTTGACGTCAGTCATTAGTATTCTTGATAAGGTTCATATACAGTATACAATGCAGCAGAGAGATGATCTTCTAAGCTGTGGCCCCACAAAGCCTAGTGGATACATTGACTTCTTTTGGATCACATTCCAGTCTTCCCGAAATTACAAATGGCCATGTCTGCAAAGAAAGATTTAGAGGTTTAGATTTAGATCACACCAGTGATATTATTACTTAGTGATATTATTATTATGGTCAGGTATATAGTCAAAATATATTCCGTCTTTACATGTTTTGTTTTGATATAAATATATTTACTTTATACATTGCATTATTTATACAATAAGCTATAGACATGAGTAGACATTGGGAATGATCAAATACATGTAAAATGTCTAACGCTCCAATCATGACTGATAAGAAGACTAATCCCATAAATTCCTATAAGAACAGCTCTGTGTACATTGGAATATGCAGTGACACCTGACACGACTGTATCGTGCAGTCATTATATGTCTGGCTAAGGACACCGGACTAGTGCACATAAGGAACAATTTGTTGTTAAAGTTGTGTCTGGGTCATACAAAAACCTATAATTAGATGCACATGATACAGGATTTAATAAAGTTATTACCTGTATGGCTATTTAATACACAAATGTATAACTGTAAGTAAATATATTGAAAAATAAATAAATGTGCCCATTTTTAGATTAGTTAACAGATATCAGACATATATGTACTATAGTAAATGCTCCAAGTAGTAAAAGTTATAGGGGATCATTTATCTTTTCCTTCTTTTGGTGCTTTTGCGTTTGCTTTTGCCTATTATGCGTTTTTTGGACTGTTACGCCACAGTTTGCTGTGTAACCATTGTGTGTTGTTGCGCCCTATTTGTCATTACATTGCGCCTTTTTACAGATGTTTGCGCCTTATTTAACATTGATTTGCAAATAACACACCAGTCCTGACCAGGCTTAGGAAAGGCAATGATATGATTTACGCTACAAAATTGCCCCTTTTTAAAAAAAAACAAAAAAAAACTTTTAAAAGACAAAGAAAAATCAGGTGCTAAAAATAGACTCCCAAAATGTGCAAAATGAGCTCAGGAAAGGGAAAAAATAAGATAAATAAATGACCCCCCATAATATCAGATCCTGTAATTCAAATAGACTATGTATAGTTTGGATATGTATGAATAAGATTTAGTACAGTGTAAATATATATACACACAAACAAATAACATATGTTATTAAAAAATACATATTTATTTCAAATGTGTGTTATGTAAAATATTCTTAAATGTAAGAAATATATACTTATTCATGTAATTTGATCCTAAAATGTATAAACATCATAAACAACACTGGACTTTTTGAAATGCCACAACCATATTTGTCTTGATGAATACAGGTCTACATGTGGTGTGTCAATACTGTTTATCCAAATGTGTATTTCATTACACACAAACACAAAATTAATGAGTAGATTACACAATATATAAATATAAAATGATTGATATTAGATATATCTTCAGAACATGTAAAACTCTAATGTATGATTATATATATATATACACACAAACACAAATATAACTATAACTAGCAGTGTGGAAAGACATATACTAATATAACTTTCAGCAAAACATAAAAAAACTTTTTATATATTATATATACATATATATACTCCAAAATATATTATATATGATATATACTGATATACCAATACATCTGTAATTTAAGTCTTCTGAAGGTTTAATAAAAAAAAATTAAGAATTAAATACATTAATATTTCAAAATATATTAAAATATTATAGTGAAAGTAAATAAACATGGACCAAGTGATATCCATACTGGAAGAGCACCCAGGGGGCTACAGTATTAAGAAGACTTGTGTATCACATAGACATCCTCATGCACAGAGACACTCAGCATTGTCCATTACCATGATGCAGCCCTTGAAGCCGACTGGTGCTGGCTGTATGGGAGCTTCATTCTTACCAGGTTGACAGGATGGACATAGCTATTGTCATATCTGTCGTCCTGCAGCAGCTGCCTGAGGTGGGCAATGTAGCTGGAGGCCAGTCTGAGGGTGTCCAGCTTGGAGAGCTTGGTGTCAGGGGGCACCCAGGGCAGGCTGGTCTTGAGCCTGGAGAAGGCTTTGCTCAGCACCCTCATGCGGGCTCTCTCCCTGGCATTGGCTGCATTTCTCTGGGATTGCTTGCATTCCTTGGATGACCTTGGAGCCTGCTTCTTGTCTGGGCTTTCCCTCTTCTTCTTGCCAGTGGAGGTGTCAGCAATGGCATCTTCTTCTGAGTTGTCAGTGGAGTGGTCCAGCAGCAGGTCACTGCATCCTGCTCCTGCCTTTCTGTACTGAAGCTCCAGTACTCTGAACTCCAGCAGATCCTCAGTGTCACTCACAGACCCAGTGGACATGTCTTATCTGTGATCAAGCAGATGACCACAATGAGGAGTAGTGTGGTCACCTACACATAGTCCTACAGTCAGCACAACTTGCTTTTACTCATTCCTGCCTGAGACATTTCAGCAATGCATCTATATAGCAGGGGGAGTGTGGGAGTGGGTCAGTAGGGGGTGGCAATGACATAAGATGCTGGTGGGCTTACTATATTAACCCTGCATCTGCAGCATCTGCAGCTGAGCACTGGTATGGGTTACATCGTAAAGCACATTAGTTCCCATTTGCAGGTGTCATGCTTTTTTTTTTTTTGGGTTGTGTTTAGTCCATTGCAACTTCTAAGAGATGACATCAGTGAGTTCTCCTCTGGAAGGGGATGTCATTGATTCTATTTCATTCTGATGTTACACTTTATAGAGTTAAATAAAACAAGCAAAAAACTGAAAAAGTGTAAGCTTATTGCATAAAAAATGATGGGGGTTTCAAAAGAAGCGAATGAGGAGAGAATAAAGATATGAAAATATTGATCTAAAAAGTACAGCCTGTGACTTAGATGTATTGTGTATTGTGGGTTAACAGGTTATTATATTTGATACTGATAAGATAAATACATGAATAGATAGAAGGATAGATAAATAGACAAATAGAAAATACATAGATATTTAAGAGCTATATACATGAGATAGAGAGAAATGGAAACAATTATACTATATACTTTAATAGAAAAGCAGTATATTAACAATACACCTCTATACAGTTATATTGCAGTATTTTATGAAAGTGATCAGACTTCCTTTGGTTTAAAGGAAATTTACCATCAAAATCCATCATAATAAACCAGGGACACTAACTCATATATCCAGGTGCTGTGGCTGTAGTAATCTTCTTATATTTGTTATCAATGGCCTCCATTTTTCTAAAATCAGCTTGTAAAATTATTCTATTAAGGCTACATTCACACTGCCGTGAGCCCGCCGTACTGCACATGGCAGCGCAGGGAGAGGAGGAGGAGGTGAGCGCAGCTCACCCCCGCCCCTCTCCATAGCAATACATGGCCGCGGTGCTGTAATACGGGAAAAGATAGGGCATGTCCTATCTTTTCCCGGGCTACGGAGCGGTACGGTGCCGCACGTGTGCTGCACCGTACCGCTCCCGTAGGGTGCCCTGAGCCCATAGAAGTGTATGGGGGACGTTTATCGGCCGCATATACGTCGGCCGTATATACGTCCCCCATACTGTAGTGTGAATGTAGCCTAAGCCTGAAAAGCTCGTGGTCCGTTTCTCAAAGCCCCTCTGTGCTGCAGATTCACAGGCTGTTACATTGTCTCACCTTACAATCTGATCCCTCAGCAGTTCCCCACTCCATATGCTTGATGTAATCTAGGCACTGTAAATGAACACCATCAAAAAGTATGACGTATAGAAATAAAATAATTCCTCAGCAAAATGAAAGGAAAAATAAAAAACTTACGGATTTAAGAACTTAACAGAAAAACAAAGAAAACAGTGCCATCCTGAAGGCCAAAAGTAGTAGTGTCCTGAAGATGAGTTTCTTAAATATACGGAGAATTAGAAAATAACACATTCTCAATTTCACTGTTATTAACAAAAATACAGCATCTCACAGATATAATTCTTGCAAAAAAAACATCACAGCATGAGGAGAGCTAACAGCTACAGGTAGATAATTTCTTTATCCAGGGAGGGTGATGGAGGCACAACAGATGTAACAGTGTGTTGTATATAATGAAAGTGTATATAAACCTGTACCCTGGAAATCTAAGTACATTGTCAGCACACAGCATCTCACAGCACTACAGGCATCATGAAGTATCTACTTAGAGAGTCCCTACCCACACTGGTCATCTTATACTGACTATCACTAGGAGCTAAAACAGGGGTAAAATTGCAAAATAAGGCGTTACAACTGTGTGATTTATTGTGAAAACATTGGTTTTTGCATTTCTAGATACAGCTCAGATATTTCAAATACAGATTGCAGAGAGCACCTAAAAATGCTGCAAAAATGTAGTGGTGGTACATGCATTGGATAAGCCCTGGAGGCTCTAAAATAGGGCCACAATTAAACAGATGTATCTCTTGTTTTTTCTGTGTTTTTGTGCCTCTTCATAGTTTCACAGTGTCATAGTTTTCATAGCCACTAGCAAAAACTAGCAAAAATAACCATGTTTTTTTCATTTAT
The DNA here is from genome assembly GCA_019512145.1 of Engystomops pustulosus. Lineage (NCBI taxonomy): Eukaryota > Metazoa > Chordata > Amphibia > Anura > Leptodactylidae > Engystomops > Engystomops pustulosus. The sequence continues at coordinate 30,292,042 of CM033645.1, read as the reverse complement.
CCTATCAATCCAGATGTTTTGCTGTGCCTAATAATCATTCATCATTCGCAACTTTTCATTCAGGCGCAAAAACACTCTAACCTGAAGTGGAGTGGTGTAAACTGAGAAGCAAAACTGAGCTCTTGTTCAGAGCAGCTTATCCCCAGAAACAGAGCTCAGCAGACACTGCAGACACTATGTGCAGCCTCTGTTTATAGTTCATGACTAGAGATGAGCGAGCACTAAAATGCTCGAGTGCTCATTACTTGGGTTCAACTTTTCCCTATGCTCGAGTGCTTGTATCAAATATCGAACCGCATTGAAGTCAATGGGAGACTCGACCATTTTTCACTGAAAGAACACTAAAGAAGAACACATTGCAGATGTTTGCAGATGTTTTCACTGAAAGACCACATTGAAAGAACACAGTGAAGAACACATTGCAGATGTTCCGTACATCTGCTAACTTATCCGAATACACGCGTGCCGAACGGTGATCTTCACAATAGTATGTGAAGAACAATAGGTGTGAAGAACACATTGCAGATGTATGGAAACATATTGTTATCACATACTATTGTGAAGAACACCGTTCCGCACGCGTGTCTTCGGATAAGTTAGCAGATGTACGGAACATCTGCAATGTGTTCTTCACTGTGTTCTTTCAATGTATTCTTCACTTAAATGATCCTGTGTTCACTGTGTTCACTGTTTTCATTGTATTCTTCACTGTTCTTCACTGTATTTCGTTAAGTAAATGCTCGATCTCGAGCTGGTGAGATACTCGTCCAAGCAACGAGCCATTTCGAGTATGCTCGCTCATCTCTATTCATGACCTTCTAAATAGAAAACAAAACAATCTGCAAAAGTAGCAGCATAGAGCAGGAGGGAAGAGAAGTTTGTAGATTTTGCAGATAGTACAGCGACGTGTCCCATGTAGCAGGCTGACCACAATGGTGTCTGAGGAGGATACTGGCCAGAATTACAGGGGGCAGCAAATGATCAGCACCAGATGATCCTCTCCAGGAGAAGCTGCTGCTAAGGAGATCACTGGTTGTCGCACACCTGGGCTCTGCTGTGAGGGTGATTCTCATGCTGGGGTGTGGGAGAGAAGCAGAGAGAAGCTTGCAGGAGGATCACATGTAACTGCCCAAATCTAACATTGCACCTAAATTGCGCCTAAAGTAAAGTGATTAATGAGAGACCGGAACTCAACTCTTCACAGATGGTTGTAGCTTGTGATCATTCTGGTGCAACAATGCGCCAGAAATAAGGCGCAAAAACTAGACTTAAAGGGAACCTGCCACCAGGGACCTCATTTTTCACTAAAGACAGATTGTAAAAGCCCATGACACCAGCAGTGCAAAATGCATCTCTGCCTTTTCTAAGCATTTGCATTACAATATAATTGTGTGTTATAACTTACTCTAGCATCCTGACAAAATCCTGAGTTAGTCACAGGGGCTGGACTTGGACTTTGCATGCATTTCAAAAAACAACATGTGACCTGTTTGAGCTGCAGGCTGTCTCCATGTTTGTGCTCCTGTTCCTGCTCCCTCCCCACTTATGTCAGGCTGACCAGGCTGTGACCTCCGAGAAGAAGCAGGAGGTGGAGCTGTACAGGAGCACAAAGGTGGGGGCCAAGCTCCGAGGAGTAAGGGAGCAAGGTGAGTTATAACACACAATTAGATTGTAATGCAAAAGCTTAGAAAAGGCAGAAAGACATATTTGCACTGCTGGTGTGATGGGCTTCTGCAACCTGTCTATAGTGAAAATGAGGTCCCTGGTGACAGGTTCCCTTTAAGCGCTGAACAGTGATACATCTGGCCCAAAGTTTGTGAATACTCTCATTTATAATGATTCTTATTTAATATCTGATGTATGCACCAAAATTATTATGATTTAAAATTTTCTGCAATAAATAGATCAAGAAAGTGACTGCAATCTCTGTAGTATGATGAAGCATGGAAGTGCCAATCACACCATGGTTCTAGAAATAACTCCCTTCTCTTTCAAGGTTCTCACATAATAAGATAAAAGAAATAAATGGTCCTATTAGTCATAGCTTTTAAACTACCGGTACATCCCTGTTCAAACTTGACAATTTCAACTCTGATAAATTGTAACAATAATTGTAACAGGCCACTGCCTTGCAATTTAAAGGAACACCTGCGTTGGCATCCTGCTTTTAGAATGATTTTAGGCAGGAGATTGATTTTCACAATATGCCCCAGATGAGCCAGTGACCAGGTGAAACATGCCACGTCAAGTGGACTTGAGTAAATTACTTACAATCCCACAGTGACCCCACCTCTCGTGATCACAGGCCACACCTACATTTTAATTCTTACTCTTTTTTATTGGATCACCACTCCAAAAAGTATGTGGTCACCTTTTAGATGGCTTTCAGATGTGTGAATATCACAAGCCTATGATCTGATAAGGTATGACATTAGCACATATGTATTTTTATGCCTTTATCAAGATAGGAATAGCACTGTGGTTTTCGTGTGGGTCCTCCGGTTTCCTCCCACACTCCAAAACATACTGGTAGGTTGATTAGATTGTGAGCCCCATTGAGGACATGGACTATTATTTTTATCAAAAAATTTGCATAAATATTAACACACAATTTACTCCAGATTGATGATAAAGATTAAGTATAACAAGTCTATACCCACAGCCGTCTTACCTGTTGCAGTCATGCTGCATCTCCATCTTTCTCTTCTTTGTGGTCCCCGGGCCATGTGACTTCTGCTGATGTCAGCCGGGGGCTCCTGAGTCCTTGTGTGTGCGCAAGCCTCAACTCAAGCAGTAATTTAGAGGATCTGTGAGCTTACTCCTGGATTATCCCCTTCCAATCTCTACACACCTCTGGTGATAAAAGGCACCATACCCCACTCAGGTTCCACAGAACCTGCAAAGGTGTATTATTCTGCTTCTGTGTTCTGTGTTTGACCACAACTCTGCTCCTTGATTTTATTTGTTGGTGAGATGGGAAATGCTTGACTCCCTTTAAGTCCAATCTTTAGTGCTTTAATTAATTTTCATATAGTCTTTTTATGCTAACTAGTAAATTTTAGTATGATATGCCTATGTATATACAACATGAACCTGATGACAACATTACATAATATCTATATTTGACAACTGTAGTAGCCCGTGTAGGCAAGAACTCCCTTAGTTAATATAATGTAAAATAAGCGTGGTAAAAATGAATATTTCCAATGAAACCGTAGCTGCATACAATTACTTTACTATTTTATCTGATCTCTGCAACAGGTGCAAGGAAGCCGGGGCTTGGGAATTGGTTCCCACTGTTTTCCTAAAATGATCTCAGACACAGCTAACACTTGAGGCATGCAGGTTTCTACAGTATAATCTGTTTTCTGCTTCTGTGTGATAATTTCCCAGCCTTTTGGCCCTATTAATTGCAATCTCCCTTGTAGAAACCTTGTAGTGGATACCACTGGTGGAGAGATTAATGAAGATAGATGTTTTTCCAATAAGAACTAAATACTGACTGAGGTATCTAGGGTGTTGAAATATACAAATGAAGTTGTCCGGCAATTGGATAGTTTGAACTTAATGTGACTCTTTTTGCATTTAGGGAAGGGGATCATTTACACTACTGCAGTATAACCATAGTACTACAATGGTTTTAGTATAAAGCTAATTATTACTATTATTAAGCAGAGGGGATCCAGCACTCAAACCCCTCATAAATCAGCCAATACAGATAATGGCTACAAATAACATCTATTGGACAATTAATTTCAATCATAATTGTTAAATACAGATTAAAGAGGTTTTCCAGAATTTAGATAGTGATAAAATCTGTATGATAGGTCATTATCTAATTTGTGTGACACAGGGCACCCAAGCGATCAGCCGAACACAGTTCCATCCACAATACATGGTTGGATTTATTAGATAAAAGGAACCCAGGGTTCTAGAGATCAGGGGGATCTCACAAAGTTGTGGGGTGCAACCAATTCTCCTGGACTGGTTGTTATAAAAGCTCACAATTTGATAAATTAAAGTTCGGATACACAACCCCTACGAGTACATAGATAACCACAACCCCCAGTTTTAAGCTATGGAGGATTGAAAGAATAGATTCCTTGCTCTTTCATTTGGGAACCACAGACAAAACAGAACTTGTGGTCATTCCCTAGAAATCTGCCCCAGAAATCGTGTAATGCTCTCTAAAAGCTGGTTGATTGACAGGCAGCAGACTTTCTCCACCAATCAGCTTCTGGGGCAGTGTCCAGTCACTTTATACATTGCTGGTATATGTTCCTGGCTTCTGACTATTCTGCTATACTCTGTTGTGTTTTGCTGTGATCATGACCTACAGCTTGTACTTTGACCATTCTTCTGCCGTATGCATATTTACTTTGCTGCTTTCTTGGATTTGGTCCAGTTTATTTGACTTCACCTTGTTGTTTGTGTTGTTGTCTCATATGTCTGTTGGTTTGTCTTTTCTATGCACTTATCCAGGATAGGAACCATTGCCCAGTAGTCCCCTGCAGTTTAGTGCAAGCCGGGAAGTACGCAGTAACAGGGATTGTGGAAAGGGTAGGATTGGCACTTCTTTCCTGCCTTGACAGATACAGAAGTGAATTGAAGGAGCCATATACTTCTAGGGCCATCCCTCCAATTATTGTCCTTATTAGTTAATATAGATTAGCAAACTTGTGTTTTATAATGAGACAAAGGGGCAGTGCCTTCTAATGAAAGTCGTAAAGGAAATCTACCATCCAAATCAATCAAGATAAACCAGGGACAAGTGCTCATAGATTCAGGCACCGTGACTATAGTAAACTTCTTAAATATGTTATCCATGGCCTCCTTTCTGTGGAAGCAGGGGGAAGGGTCACAGCCTGTAAAGCCAGGTCACGGAGGTGCTAGGGTAGGCCTTATGACTCATTAGCATAATTTTAAAAGTTGATTTTAGAAGGAAGTAGGTCATGTATAACAAATATAAGAATATGACAACAGTCACAGTACCTACATCTATGAGTAACGGTCCCTGGTTTAGCATGCTTGATTTTTATGGTAGATTTATTTAATATGAGATGGTACAACAGTTTTACAATCAGAAGAAGCAATGCAGTGGAATCATCTTATTGGTCCACAGCATTAATTAGCTGAACAATCAATCTATATCTCTATGTCTACCTCCTCTTACCAATGATTTATGGCTACTATGATTCATAACATCCACTTTAAAGAGTAAGTTTACCCTTCAGATGCCAAAAAAATCAATAAAATGACCTCATTCTTCGAGCTAAAAATATTTTTGAGAAAGAGAAATGCACATGGATTTAGTAATATACCTGCAATTGATTTTATTGTTCCTTTTGAAACCTGTGTAATTCTGACTGCCAGTTGTAAGGGCAGAGGCATGTTTTTCTTACAGTCTCAAAAGACGCCTTGGAAAGTATGCACTTAACGCCCTTTGATGTTCATCGCTAAACCATTAGGAGGTTAGAAACTTGTGAAAATGAAAACAAACGTCTGCACCAGTGGTATCAAATGTTAGAACCCAAGACAAGTGAAAAAAAGCTTTTGCTCTGCCCCATGCATTTTTACTAAACTTGTTATGAAAGTTACTTTCTATATTCATTGAGCTTATTTTTTTGATTGCATAAATTAAGCACTAATTAAGTTTGATTTTCTATTCCTTCCAGTTACTTTTATCAAAGAAGCTGGAGTTCAGGGGTAGGTGACTTTCCTGGATTACAGTCAAAGCCTTCTACACCCCATAAAGAAGCACTCCATTAAATCTACAGCAATTCAATTGTTATTACCTCGTTGAATGATTCCTTTTTTAATCTGACTCCTACTTTTTGGTTCAGCCATGTGACCCGGGGATGAGTGCATTCAATGGTCATATTTCTGACAAAACGATGTTGCTCCAATTTTTCCAGGAAGTTGGTATATTACAATTAAGTCTTCAAATAAACTACTTTTTAAAAAAAAAAATTATATATATATCCTTATCCTTGGGATTCCTCCTTAGTCCCTGGCTTCTTATGACCAACCAACCTTGACTATGTAGGTAACACTGGCTTTATGACTGTCCTCGTATTTATTATTTGATTTACACTATTGGAGATGAATTTATGCTCACATTACCTATTTGATCTCCACTGTAGACATGTGATCTATGTCTTGCCTTGTTACTATGTTGCCTGAATGACTTGTCTATATACACCGGGGCTATTGTTTTGTTTTTTGTCTTATGCACTTTTTAATGGCTTTTAATCATGTCACTGACTTATCTAATAAAGATTTATGAAATTGTATCATGGACACCCTCTTGTACTTACTCTTTGTTTTAATATTCTGTAAACATGCCATAACAATCTAACATGGGAACACCACCTTAACTTTTATGCAATGACAGACTTTTAACGAAAAAGGACAAAAAATTGCTCTTCTACAATGTCAGAATTGTGACAAAAATGTCACGTTATAAAATAAAATACAAAATTAAAAAAAAACATTATCCTTCCTCAGAAATTAGGACTGTTCAAAGGAAGACATATTTTGCAGAAACACTAACCATGTTAATCCTTAAGGCTGAATAGAACCTAATTAGTCTAAGCAACAATAACAGCGATTCCTTGGAAACAATCTGAGCTTCTAGGGTTTCACTTACTGCCTTGTGTCCTAATCCTTGGTGACCTGGATAGTTAACATACTTTAATTAGGAAAAAGCACTTTTTACAGGAATCATATTTTATTTCAAATGTATTCATGAACAGCACTGCAAGAGGAGGACCATAAAAACATATTTACAATATCTTGTGCACAGAAAAATATTAGTTAAAGTTTCATCTTCTATGGAACGCCTGTATATCTCCTATATACACTGAACATACCGAAATCTGGTATGTTCCTTCATGACCCCTATCTCACACATGACTCTTTCTTCTCTCATAATAAACTTTCAGTCTGGACATTCACCATACAAAATTCCAGGTTATTGCATAGGTTGTGGAAAAAATTATGCAAATTTCAGAAATTGCACAAAGATTTATCTAAAGGAAATCAGCCCATAGAGCAGAAGTGCTCAGAAAAATTGCAGGGGCAAATCGCACAACTTCAGATACATCTGCACCTAAATGTAATTTAAAGGTTGTCTTGGGAATGTTTATATAATGGGGCTCATTTACTAGGGGTCCGCGGACCGCATACACGTTGTATATTCTAACAATTTTGGATTTGCGCCGCATAAGGGTACTGTGTCGCACACGATCGGATTTTGGCGCAATCGCGCCGGCTACCATGTGACACAAATCAGGGACCAGGCCATCGGGCGATCTGACGGATTCGGACAAACAGCGGGATTTAACTTAAAAATTGTGTCAGAAGCCAAGCACTTACATGCACCGGGAGGAAGATAGTGAACTCCGGCGGACCTGATCGGGGAAGTGACACATTCAGCAAGTAGGTCGCATGATGTAAGCGAATCGCGGCACAGTGCATTGTCTCATTGGATCTCCTCCGGACTGGGTAAGTAAATATGCCCCAATATATTTAATTTAACTTGTATCATAAGCATTTTTTTTACTTACATTTAATTGTATTATTTGCTTTAAACATTTTTTAAGAAGAGTGAAGAAATCAGGCTATACCATTTTGAGGCTGAGTATATTCGATGGTGAGCTTTCAAGGATACTAGTTCTCATCATCAGACATGATCTTATGTATGAAATAGAAAATTCACAGCATTTTATACACACTAGGCAGTGATTATCAAAGTATATTAAAAAAAAACTTTAAAACAACAGATTGATAAACACAGGGACATCTTATTTACGACAGGACGGCAATAAACACACTAAAAACATGTGAGGCGAGACACAGGAGCCCTGGCTCTTATCTGCTTGTGGCCTCCAGGTCAGAGGTAGGAAGTCATGAAGCTGTCATGATTGTTAAGACCAAAAGATACTCCAATTCTTTCCTTAAAATGTTCCACTAAAATAGTTATATGCAAATCTTCCATGGTATGGTCCTCTCTGGAGAAAGGTGCAGCCACTGGCAGATCTTTCCTTTCATTTTTAATATCAGATCGGTGGGAGTTCATGCGCTGATGGAGTCTCTGACCTGTTTCCCCAACATAAAGGCCTGTGGTAGGACACTGCTGACACATAATAAGGTAGACCACATTAGAGGACCTGCAGGAAAAGGTCCCCTTGATCTGATGTACCTGCTGAGATTGAGGTACAGCTACCTGGTCACCCGTGCGAATGTGCAGGCATGTTTTACACCTGTTTTGCAGGCAGGGTGAGGTACCATTTTCTGATGGAGGTCTCAGGGCACTACGGACAACCAGTTGTTTGAGGTTTGGTGGTTGTCGGAAGGACAGGAGAGGAATTGGTTGGAGTTCCTTGGCAATGTGACGTAGGATCTCCAGTTGTGGGCTGTAAGGGACTACTAGGGGCACTCTGGCTTCCTGTTGGGTCTCCGTATATGTGAGTAAAATGGTCTCTGTTGATGGCTGCTCCTTTTCTTATTTGGTTGTCAGTCCCTTTTGGTCCGTAGCCCAAGTGCAGAAATTCAGATCTGAGCTCTAGGTGGTTCTTTTCAAGGTCTGTTTTGTCTGAACAGATACGTATGTAAAGTGTAGCCTGGCTGTATATACCAGTGCATGGAGTTTGTGTAACAGCATAGCTCTATTGAAACTCTAGTGAAGCTCTTAGTTAGATAAAATGTTTTCCTTGATCGTAGGTAAGTAGTAGGTAATGGGTAGCTATGGTTTAGTGGGTCCACTACCTCTGTATCCTGACAAGGTGTATATGGCAGTGGTTAAAATCAGTGTAAGTTACTTCTTGCAAGAGAGTTGAGGTTGTAGGTTCAAATCATGTTTAACCAAAAGCAATTTAAATGGATATTATTAAATACTTTAGAGACTTTGCTTTAGAGGAATCCCTCAAAGATGCAGAAATACCATATAGGGACTCCTGCTTTCTGCTTTGTGGACATCCCACACATCTACTCAAAGGATTGCCCTCACTGCCCTCGGCCTGACATCTTCCCAGAAAGGATTCATTTGCAGGAAAAGTTGTATAGAGCTGTCCCCGTTTGGGAAGGGGGAGGGGCTCTGTGACTCCAAGTCCCTGACTGCAGTCACAATAATCCCCCTTTTTGCCCTGTTTGTCTAAATTGTAGACGACTGCTGCTTTTATCATGAAAATCTACCCCCACTATATATCTGGTAATTTGGGGTCTCATTACATGTGAAATTTGTATTCTGCTATTTTCCCCTTGCTCACTGTTGGGGAAGGGGGAAGGGGTAATGAGATAATTTTTCCACTAAAATCTTAATGATTCCCTGACAGGATGGGGGGACATTTCTGGTAGTCTGTCTAAAATAAATATACATACAGAGGTCTGGGAGGGGGAGCTAAATCTGTCATACAAAAACAAATTATTTAGGGTTAGAGCACAGACTGTACTAGGTAAGTTATGGTCCTGGGACAGTTCTCGTAGGGGCAGGATTTAATGGGAAAACATTTTAAAATCAGTTAAAAGGGATAAAGCACAAGGTCTCTGAGTTATCATCAATTCTCCTGGTCCCTAGATCCTTCTCTTCGGTGACTCTCCAAGTAAGATCAATTAATTTTTTATGCTGCATATTTCCATTACTACTATGTAATATTTGATGTGTAGATTTTTGAATCCCATAATATCAATGCATTAAAAGTTTTATGTTATCTCTATTATAATGCTTTTCTATTCTGTTCAGCTTCAGTGTTTTGCTTTCCCAAAGATCTTAGAAAGACTTCACCCTAAATGACAATCATAGAATAATTTATTCTCCATCTAAAATCTGAAAAATGCCAAATGTATGAAGCTTTTATGATTTATGGGCATGCATTCACATCTATAATTAAGGTTCATGTAGAAAATGTCTTTTCTTTTAGTTATCATATAGTGGACCACAACATTGAGTAGAAATAACAGGAAGTAAATATATCGCTGCCAAAGTTTAAAATAACAGTTTTTAATGTAATTTCATTACCTCATTAATTTCTCAGACCTGATGTAATTGTATGTCTGATTCCTCAATAAAGTCAATTACAGTGAGGAGGCCAGTATGCAGAGTTTCTCTTTTCTATGAATACCTTACATTTCGCCTATGTATTGATGCCAAGTTATATCATTCTATGTTATACCATTGTGGATTGGAACCAGTCTTGTTTGCAGATGATACTGTTGGTTGTGTTACAGGCAGGTATGTGGGGTACATTGGGGTAGCTACAGGGGTAGCAACCATAGAAACTGCTTTGGGGCCCACGGTGTCAGAGGGCCCCAGCCATCAGACGAAGGCTGCAAACCAGCCGAAACGCGCGTCGGGGTTGTTGTCATTCCAGGCAACGATCATCTTAATATGGGTAAGCTACCCTCCATCTACTTTTAATGACTATTGTTTTGGATTAATCTGTAATTGTCTTATGCTTCCCATCAATACCAGACTGATAGACATGGCCACTGGTGCCCTTATTAAATACCCAACTTTTTCATTATGTTCTGTTGTCTGGAGTGCAACATTATCTTGTGTCCCCTCTGGGGCAGAATCATTTTTTAACCAGTGTTTGTTATTTGATCAAAATAAAGTATTTATATCTTCTGACATCACTAGTTTCTTCTTGTTTTAAATTGTGCTACATTGTTGGATTTTTACTTCCTTTTTTTGAAAGGAAGAACAATAGGTTCTACTTATGTGTGTATCCATGTGTGTAGTACTCCCCAGTGTGTTCTTTATATGTGTATAGTAGAGCTGTGTGTATCCATGTGTGTAGTACTCCCCAGTGTGTTCTTTATATGTGTATAGTAGAGCTGTGTGTATTCATTTGTGTAGTACTTCCCAGAGTGTTCCTTATATGTGTATAGTAGAGCTGTCTATGTATTCATGTGTATAGTAGCGCCCGGTCAGTGTCTGTGTATATGTTGCAGTGCCCACTGTGTATAGTAGTGGAGGGTGTATGCAGCAGTGGGGAGTGTTCCTATTTCTGTTTGTGTATGTGTAGCTGATCTGTGTGTGTAAATGTATGGATGAAGCAGAGCTGTGTGTGTAAATGTATGGATGTAGCAGATCTGTGTGTGCTGTGCTTTAGTGCAACCAACAGATATTTAGTCACATTAAAATACACCACAAGTCAACGTGACAAACATACAGAAAAGCATTAGCCTATCCCGTTATCATATGTAGGCCAATATTAAACGGAATAACATATTAAGAACATGGAGTACATTGTCTGCTGTAGATATTCCCCAAATGGGCCTACCGTGATTCAGATGTACTCCAAATATTGATATGGGCGGGAGTGGGGTGCGGTACCAGTGAAAACTGTCCCTCTCAATCCCCAAATTGACTCCCGCTCTAACAAGAGCAGTCCCAAACTGACCCTTAATTCTCGCTACTCCTCATCCAGATCCGCCTCCCTGACGCGTTTCATCACAGTTAGAATCCTCAGAGGGAATTGCGTTTGAGGTAGCTGGTGGAAAAATAAAGGAGAAAATTTGCACTTATTTGTAAAGTGCTCCTGTTCGTGCAGGGCTAGCTGTATGCTCAGCCCTTAAGACGCCGCTAGTGCCGCGTCCTGGTGGTGGATCGCGGGACTATATCTATGAGCGGTATGGCGATAGGTTGGCTCAGGTGGGTGCTTTCAAATCCCCTTAGTGCTGTAGCTTCACAGACTGTTACAATGAGCAGAGCAGATCTCCCCTCCCACTAGACTTCATGCTGCTGTTAGATTGCACAACCAGAGGGAGAAGGGATACAACAGGGGAAAGGGGGTGGAGACATGTTCTGTTCACTGTAACAGCCAGTAGATCTAATAACACCCAAGGAGCCCTTCAGGCTAAGTTAATTTTAGAAGAAAGAAGGCCATAGATAAGAAATATAAGAACATTACCACAGTCACAGTGCCTGGATCTGTGAGTAAGTGCCCCTTGTTTATCATGTTGGATTTTGATAGTAGATTTCCTTTAACCAAATCCTGAGTATGATTTAGACAAACTTGGCCTACAATGTGTTATCACAGGGGCTGATGACAATCTTGAGACTATATTACCTAAGTTTTTATCTAGCTACTAGTTGGTGTACTTTGTACCAGAATTTTGGAAGATAAATGGCCATATAAAGTCATATAATTTTTCTGATAAGCCTCTTAGGAGGCAAAACAGTGTCTAGAAACAAGTTAAATCTGGTCTGTAATTCTGCTGTTTAGGAACAAACAATAATAATGGAAAAGGAAAGGACAGATATGGACAATGAGCCATAAAGCTAGACCCACGCAGCTGTCCCTACCTACTTGCCTATCCCTACACTAGATGGTAGTGTAGGATAGGCTAAAAAAAGGATTAACAGAAGATTGGTCATACAGATAGGGTTCAAAATCAAGAGAACAATGCAGTACAGAATCAAGAGACAATGGTCAGAAAACAAGCAAAGGATACAAGATCAAAAATATGTCAGTCCAGCAAACACTAGCAAGCTCTAAAGAAGACTTATAGAAAGCTCCAGGAAGTGGGCAGGAATCCTTTTAGGAGATATCACAGTCCCTTTCCAGAGAGTAATAGGACTGGTCCTGTGACATCTAAACAAAATCAACAAGTGAAATATGGCAGTGTTCAGACTAGTGCAGGGCGGATTGCAAACTAAGCACAAAATCAAAGTGAGCAATGCATCTTCCGCCATATTTTATTGGCAGAGGATGGTGCTGAAGCCCGAAAGGGCACAGATGTTACAGGTGCACAGTATACAGGGCAATATTTGCAGCAAATATTCTTGAACTTTTAGCTTATAAAGGCTTCTACCTCATTCCCAAACCCTTGCTCTGTCCTAAACTTTTCTGATAGACTCTGAAGATGGTCATTAGCAATTATGTATAACTGAGTTTACAGAGGCTGCTAATATACTTATCAGTGACCTTACACAGGGATTTCACATTGAAATATAACTGTTTTTAGATTATACTGAACTGTGTCTAACAGAAATAGGACATTATTCTGTTACTAATGAATCTGGATAAGTTGAAGGTTTTGGTAGAGAAGTTTAACACTGGTAAATGTAATGTTCTGCACATCTTAGAGAAAATACCTACCAAGATTTCTTACAAAGGAGGAAAACACGGGGTAAATTTGACATGATAAATGATTTCATAATTTAAGACGTTGAACTTGTAGCACCCAATGTCAGGCAGCTGCTGCCAAGGTAAGTGCTTTCAAGGGAAGTGGTCACCAAATTTTCCTCATATACTACCAGTCCCCCACAGGTAGTGTAAGAAATGTCCGTTTTAGAATTACCTCTTTTCTGTGAAATCTCACCTGTATACCTAGAGATGTCCTTCAGAGTCAGAACTGGATATATACAGGCAGCAGAAGATATTGAAAATGTTAGCTGCTGATAAAGATCCAGTTCCCTCCTATTTATTTTCCTGCCTGTTTTTCCTGGTCTGCCGATCACAGAACCACAAGCTTAATGTGATCTGTAAGATGAAATTCATATCTTTAATATATACTGAAAGGTTTTTTAAAGATAGGAGGTGAAAAATGGAAACGAAAAAAAAACGCAAGGGTCAGGTTGTTAAGGGTTAAAAATTAGAGAGAAATTTACAAGCCTTATATTTGCTATAATATTTCCTATTTGTTATTAGGAGTAGTATTATGAATATTTTTGTTACATATCGTTGTAAGAAAATGTATAAAATACACAAAAAGTGAACTACATTTGTTGCAGATTCACAGACATCAAACTAAAGGCTAATGTTCCTTCGTGCAGATGTGAAAGCCATCTGAAGTCTGTAAAACATACAGCCATATTGAAATGATTAAGGCAGAGCAAGATTTAGGAAATCCATAGTATTTTATGGATAAAGTGACTTGCATTATCATGTGGAGGACCATATCCTAATTCATCACGTCTTGCTTATCATATCATGCTGAATGACAACTTTATATCTGAAAACCATCTGCCTGAGAAAGTTGGTTTGGATTCTTGCGCTACACATGACATGATTATAATCCAGTTACAAGGGTGATGGTACAGGAAATGTATCAAAGATACAAGAAAATGTTAGGTTTTGAAATGTTATCACTTACAGATGAGATAATGGGGCACATTTACTTACCCGGTCTTGTCGCGATCCAGCGGCGCGTTCTCTGCCGAGGATTTGGGTCTTCCAGCGATTCACTAAGGTAGTGCGCCCAATGTCCACCAGGTGTCGCTGCTGTGCCGAGGTCCGCTGGAGTTCGCCGGAGTTCACCATCCTAAGCTGGGTGCAGGTAAGCGCGTGTCAAGCGACACTTTTTAAAAAAAATACAGCGTTTTTTTCCGAATCCGTCGGGTTTCCCGGTAATATTCGGGAAGCCCGACGAAAAATAGCGATTTGGGCCCTTAGTAAATGACCCTCAATGTTCTATTTTGGAGAGGAATAACCCATAAAATAATATGTATAAACATTATTTTTGGTTTATTTATTTTCTTCTTTTTATTATAGATAATTCTGGAATTTATTTTACTTTAAATACGGTGGCATAAAACTGGGATTGATTGATTTTTTTTCATAACAGACTTCATAAGTTTCTACAACAAAACTAATGCTCCTTGTATCGCAGTATGAATGATTGGATTGGTCATGGCCAAAACCTGCTCTGAAGATCCATGTTCTTTAGTATGTTTCACAGACAAAGGAGTAACTTGAAAATGCTAGATCCAAGTTAAATATTTGTAATAGACCTCAAATAAATTATTAGTATTATTAGTACTTGTCTCTCTTTATGGGAAACAAAAACCTTATGGACTCCGGAAGAGGTAGAAAGAGGGTCGGAAGAGGTAGCGAGCCCCGACACTAAACTCCCGTCCTTAATGATGGTCCCAACTGGAAGGTACGTAGCAGATAGGTAATAGGGGAGACAAAATGAAGTTAGCTAGGTGAGTTAAACCAGAAGAAGACACAATCACGTAATAGAGAATAAACAAAGTCCAAGCCAAAGTTACACAACAAAGATGGCAGGTTACAGAGCCAACAGGTAACTAAGGTTTAGACAGTATACACATACAGGTAAGGACTCATGCAGACGAATGGTGCTATGCCCAGGTTTGACTATTGGAAAAGATGGAGTCGTGCATCCAAATCTTGAAGAAAGTACAAAGAAGCTGGAGGAGAATACATAATCCTGCAGAAGGAAGGGGACCATGCAGCTGTACGTACAGCTAAAGATAGAGCATTCTCTGTCTTTTTTCCACCGATGGTGCTGTACAGTGGGCAATACGACCATTAAAATGGATGGCCCTATTGCCCATTAAAGTGAATGTGTCCGTGTGCTACCCATACTGAAACGGTACAGGTAGACATGGGCGCACCTGCCATGAGGCGAGTTGAGCATCTCACCTCTGGCGGCGCGGCTCCTGCTCGATGAGGGGATGGCACCGTTCGTCCACGCACCATGATCCCCACCGGCGCTGTGCGCCTGCCCCCCACCACCATATGGCCATATTAAAATGAGGTCTAAGTGTTACCTATAACTGGCACTGATACTTCAGGGTGACAGTAGGTTCTTGCCTGAATACTGAAAAAAAATTCCAATCATGCTTTTAACCCTTGCCTGCCTCTAAACTGAACAGAAGATATAAAACTTGCTTTCTCTTTACCACTTACATAAAGCAGTGAATGGTGAATTACCTAGACAGCATGTTTTATGGTTCTGTTTTAGTACTGGATGTCCGTCTGCTTACCGAAACGCCCATTTCAGTGCAGCAATTTGTCTTGCATGAAGCCTAGTGCATGTGCAACACATATATAGCGTAGATACTCCTTAAATATCTATGCAAGCAGTTTGCACTGAAAAGAATGTCCGACAGAAAACTCGCACAAGCTCCATACTAAATGTGGGCCTGTATATAAGATGACTGTGACTGGTTTCAGCAGGATTATTTATTAAATTATATTTATTCTGTTCCCTTCTGTGTCACCGCTTCCTCCTCATAGAATGTAAGCTCTTGTGAGCTGCGCCCTTACTCTTAAGACTTTTTTACTCTATAATGTCTTATTTTATTTGTATATGTCCCCCACAATCTGTAAAGTGCTGCAGAATATGATGGAGCTCTATAAATAAAGATTATTATTATTAAAGGAAATCTACCATCAAAATCCATCATGATAAACCGGGGACTCTTACTCATAGATCCAGGCACCGTGACTGTGGTAATCATCTTATATTTGTTATCCATGGCCTCCTTCATTCTAAAATCAGCTTTAAGGATCAATGATACTAATGAACCAGAGGGGCAACCATAACCCCTCTGTGATCTGGCTTTACAGACTGTTACGCTGTCCCACCCTCCACCCTGCTCCCTCAGCAATTGTGCAGTGAGCACTTCCTCTGTTCTCTGACATTAAACAGGGCAGCAATGATGGGGAGAGATTGGGGCTTATTTACTCAGGTTCCACGGACACACTTTTGTCAGATTTTCCAATGTTTTCAGGATTCACGCGGCTGTGACAGGTATTTAACTGGGGATTGTGTCGAACACGATCGGATTGTGGCGCGGATGCGCTAGCTTCCATGCGACACTAATTGGAGGGCGTGGTATTTAACTTTCAAATTGTGTCGCAAGATCAAGCACTTACATACACCAGGAAGAAGAAGGTGAACTCCGTCAGACCTGAGCGAGGAAGCAACACATGCAGGATATCAGGCACACAATCTTAGTGAATCGCAGCACAGAGCATTTTGGTCGGACAGTGCAATTTCGGGGAAGGGTGGGTAAGTAAATGTGCCCCATTGTGTCAATTACAGCAGGTTAACTGTTAGAGTAGGGTGTGAGGGCACAGATGTTACATGAATCTTACACAGATGCGTTTTAAGGTTTGGAAAGTGGGAGACTGCCTGGCAAGTTGTGGTAGAGAGTTCTAGGGTATGGTTGATGCACGAGAAGGGGAAGTGCTCACTGCACAATTGCTTATGAAGCAGGGGGAAAGGTGAGCCAGTGTAACAGCGTGCAAAGCCAGATCACAGAGGGTCTAGGTTGCCCCATCAGACTCATTAGCATATTTTTTCGAAAGAAGGGGGCCATGGATAACAAATATAAGAAGATTACTAAAGTCATAGTGCCTGGATCTATGAGTAAGTGTCCCTGGTTTATTATGCATCATTTTGTTGGTAGATTTTCTTTAACATAAAAGATGTAATTCTAGAAAGGACGTTTCATACCCTACCCAATTATGGTGGTAACTTAGTGGGGTAAAATCTGGTGACAGGTTTCCTTTAAATAATAATTTAAAGATGTGTCTGGTCAACAATGATGGAATTAGGAATAGTGCTATGAGGTGGACCACCATAAATCTGATATCGCTGACCTATCCTAATGATAGGACATCAGTATAAAAGACTTTAGAAAACCTTACATACTTGTCCTCTACATTGTGCAACATCATGAGTAACAATGCTCAGTATTATTTATAATTCTCTTATAAAGGTGCATTTATTAAAATATAAGTTAAACCCAGAATTTGTTATGTAGATATTTTTCCTTTCCCAGAAAGTCTTCCCTTTTTCCCATCTGATGCATGTTTTGGCTAACACAATTACATTATACTCCTCTAATCCCTTGTATAGAACAGAATTTTTTCCATCATCTCCGAGAACAGCTGCAGTCACAACAAGTAGATCCGCACTCCCACCTGTGTTTCTGGAAAGATGAGCCAATGGCTTGCACAACAATCCTCCACTTTCCAGAGCTCATTCATTAGCCCTTGCAATACTACTGACTCTATTACAACCGTATGTACTTACATGCTCTGACCTCACTGCTGACATCTTATGTGTTAACCAGATTAACATATACATTTATCAGACCTTCATTGCTGGCCACTGGCTGCAGTAGTAGTTGTACTAGATGGATAGTTTTCACATCCAGATTTACTTACTGTATAATCCTGTCCTTATCCTGGGCATCAAGTCCTAAGAGTATACAGGCGGTCCCCCACTTAAGAACACCCGACTTACAGACGACCCCTAGTTACAAACGGACCTCTGGTTGTTGGTAATTTACTATTCTTTAGACTTAGGCTACAATTAACAGCTATAACAGTTATCACAGGTGTCTGCAATTAAGATTTATTGTTAAACCTGGTTCTGATGACAAACAATCCAACATTTAAAATCCAATTGTCAAAGAGACCAAAAAAATTTTGGCTGGAGTTACAATTATAAATATACAGCTCCGACTCACATACAAACTCAACTTAAGAACAAACCTAAAGACCCTATCTTGTATGTAACTCGGGGACTGCGCGTATTACATTTTGAGATTTTGGTCCATCCTAAAATTTGATCAAAATCCAACCCACAACATCCACAGTAGAAATCCAATGCTGAGGTTCCTAGAAAGGGCCACATCTGTCATGAGTAGGGATGAACATCCCACCTCAGATGGTAGACGATCAAGCCAGGAGGGGGTCGACTGATTTCTTGGAGAACAGACTTCCAAATGCCGGCAAGTCCATACTATTAGAAAAATCAACCGCATCTGCGTATTTAAGACGCAGATGCAACTCACGTGCAGAGCAAAGCAGCACAGACACATCCATCTGCACTCCTCTGTCACTCTGTATGACACAAGCCAACATGACATCATTATCTCAGCACTGGAGAAGCTGGGAGTCATCAGCAGAAGAGTGGGGAGAAGAGGAGATGGCAGTAACGAGGGAGACCTGAGGTGAGTATTACTTTTATTAATTTTTCACTGACCACATGTTATATAAATTTATAAGGGTAGTGAATATAATGAAACTACTTTGGTGGGGTGCGGGTATCTACTAAAACTATTACGGGATGTATAATAGTATTAAGGATGTATAATGAAAAAAAACTAATTATGGAGATTATATATAATAAAACTATAAACTATCTACTGAAACTATTGAGAGGCTATATATTTATATAAAACTAATCTATAGGAGCTGTATATGCTTTACATATGGGGACTTATTATAGTATGGGACCCGGATACATGTTTTACTATGGGGGAGGTATATGGGTCTATACAAACCCATCAGGCAAAACGCATCATTAATCACATATGTGTTTTGTAAGTAGTTACAACTGTTTTATAACAAAATTGGCAAAAGACATCGGGGCACATTTACTAAGGATCCGCAGACCGCATTTCCGTCGGGTTTCCCGACTATTTCCGTTTTGCGCCGCATTTAACAGGGGTTTTTGGTGCACGAGATCGGATTTTGGCCCAATCGCGCAGACTTTCATGCAACACAAATCGGGGGCAATTGCACTCAATACATCAAGCCATGCACTCAAATACACCAAGAAGAAGAAGGTGAACTCCAGCGGATCTGAGCGGGGAAGCGACACATGCAGGATCTCGGGCGCACAATCTTGTTGAATCGTGGCAGACTTCATCCTCGTCGGACAACGCACCTGGGATCGCGCAAGGACTGGGTAAGTAAATGTGCCCCTTTGTTGTTACGTTTGCTAATGCTTCGTCTGATGCGTTTGTATTGGGATTTGAAAACAAAATAATGTAAATGACTGTGGTATTTTTAGGGGCACAGTTTGCAGATTTGCATCACAGAGACATCTGGTGAAAAATGCATCAGTGATAAACCATGATTGGGAGAAGATGTTATGAAGTCATTTTTCTGATGGAGCAGATCCTCACCCATAAGGCACTAGATGCCACTAATGTCTGTGTCACTGGGTGACCTACTAGTGTGTGAGACAGTGTCACTATGTGTAGCGTCAGTCACATAGGGGCACATTTACTAAGAGTCTGCAGACCGCATTTCCATCAGAAATTTTTCAGTTTGCTCCGCATTTAACTGGGGTTTTGGTGCATCGGCGTCGGCTTTCAAGCGACACAAATCGGGGGCGGGCCGTCGGACTATCCGACAGATTCGGACAACGCACGGGATTTAACATCTTAAATTGTGTCGCAAGACATGCATTCCCATACACCAGGAAGAAGAAAGTGAACTCAGGCGGATCTTAGCGGGGAAGCGACAGATGCAGGATCTCGGGCGCACAATCTTGGTGAATCACGCCGGACTTCATCTTTGTCAGGCCGTCCGGATCAGGGCTCACGACAGGACCGGGTAAGTAAATGTGCCCCATAGTGTCAGGAATGTTATCAGCATTTTCTGATCAGGTTGTAGATGTTTTTTTGTCTGTAAAGTCAGTATACCAAATTCAGTGTATTGAGGGGATTGGGGGTTCATTTACATTTTTACGGTTGGTAGCAAAGAGTCTTGAATGGTCCCTGCTCCTTGGTTTCTACTGCATTTTGTACAGTGGGCCTTATCAACAGGTTCCTAAAACCCTAGTTCTAGCGTCCAGGGACCTGGTGTCCCCCAGTCTATGCTGTCCCTGGTTTGGTGCTGAAGGTACCATGACATAACTTCATCACAACTGCCGGGTCATAGAACATATATGGTCCCTATTGACCCCTTGTATATTGTATCTGTATACCTGTAAGTTAACAAAGGGTCATTTCAATGGCTGCTCAGGACACTCAGCCTAAAAACTGTGACTATCCTGCCGGATGGAAGGCAGTCAGATGGGCAGCATTAGGGATGTGTTAAGGAAACCAGAAGCCCCTTTCTATCTTGGTTCTAATATAACCTTATCTTCAGTTTTTAAGAATAATAAAATATCTATAAAGTAAATGTTTTTCTAAAGACATTGAAAAGGCAAATCTGCAATTATTTAAACAGACAACGCTGCTTTGCCACCATTACGCTGTAATATTTATCATTTTGTTTGTTCTGCAATATAAATCCTGATTTTTTTGTCATTATGATCATGAGCCACCTACTTAATGGATTGCAGTGCTATTTTCCTATGTTAACCTATGGACCGGGGAAATTGTAAATTACATCTGTATAATAAACAACAATGACATCAATTTATTACAAATAATATATTAGAAGAATTCACTTCAACATGGTTTGACAATCACTAACTAATGCAAAAAGTAACATTCGTTTAGAATATGGCTTGTGTCGGTCACCTTGCTCCAAGTTGCGATCATTCACAGAAGTTTTTATTTTTCTACTGAGATTATTTTTAAGGATCAGTTTATATTAATGTTTAGAGATGAGAAAAATTTGTTAAATGAGCACTTGTCATATAATTTACTTCACCATCTGCATGTTATATTACAGGAGGAGCTGAGTGGACCATGTACATTGGGCCAGATGTATCACTGTTCTGTGCTGTTGTTGCGCCTTAATTCTGGTGCATTGTTGCTCCGGAATTATCACAGGCTACAACCTGCTGAGTTGAGTTCCTGCCTCTTAAAGGAAACCTACCACTTTCCAACAGCGCTTCTAAGCAGTAAATACCGTGCACCAGCTCAGCGTGAGCTGGTGCCGGAGCATATCTTCGTTATGTTCTTAAACTGTTGTAAAGCGTTTTAACACTTTAGTAATCTTTATATACAAAGCAGCTTTGGCGCACGGTGGTACGCGCTCAGCTCCGTGCACGTGACCACTTTCTATTCAGGCACACGCACAGTCGTGCGCATGGTGCGCCGAGGATGTGCCACTGTACGCCGAAGCTGCTTCGTATATAAAGTGACTAAAGTGATTAAACAATTTACAACATTTTAAGAACATAACGAAGATATGCTCCGGCGCCAGCTCACCCTGAGCTGGTGCACGGTATTTGCTGCTTAGAAGTACTATTGGAAAGTGGTAGGTTTCCTTTAATAATCACTTTACTCTAGGTGTAATATTAGATTCAGGCTCTTACAAGCTCTTCTCTGCTTCTCTCCCACTGCCTCTGCCCACAAAAGTCCACATGCAGGGGGCCCAGGAAAAATGCCCAGTTTGCAGCCCCTTAATGCTGACCTTAGATTTATGTGCAGGCAGCATGTTATAGAACAGAAGAAGCTGGGCAGATTGTACATAGTGTCCTATCTGCAAGCAGCATGTTATAGGGCATGGGGAGCTGAAATGATTGTACATAGTTTCCTATCTGTAGGCAGCATGGCGTGGAGGTGGCAGAAAGGGGAAAATAATCTCAAGTGCTTGCTATAAGGTAGCGATTGCCATTATTTCAGGGCTTTTACATTTTGAAATCACATATGACAATTTGAAAAAAAATCACTAAGAAATCAGAGTTACACTTTAATAATAAATATTATATAATAGTTGGGGATATCCAGATTTAGGGGTTTCAAGGTAAAGTTTTGGAATCCTAAAACTTGAATTGCTTAGCTATACCTAGGTATCCGACATTGTAAAGACATTTTGGGATTTATTTTACATGCTGTAGGTCTGGTCTTTAGGGTCAACACTAAATTATTTGGCTAAAGTTTGCATCTTTATTTGTAAGACTGGTTTTATATATTTATTTCCATAAAACCTGAGAATTAAGAGTTATCCCCCAGGATTAGTTTTTTATCTTTCTTGGGTTTAATGTAAATCTCCAAATGTATATGACACATTTTACAGGCCTGTCATTATTCCATGAAGATGTCTTTTCAGTCTGTTTTGCTTATTGTTAGAAATAAACCTCTTCCTCAAATTTTATGGCTAAAAACGCAACTTAGACGGAACAATTCCGGTGTCCATCTTTAATAGCCTCGCGTCTCTAAGCAGAGTCATGCACTCTCCACGGCCCCCAATTCTGTACATGCAGGTGCATTGTCGTGACTTGGAACTAGCACTGAAGTCATGTGAATATTGTTGTTAACATGTTAACAGTCACAGAACAAGACAATACAAGTTTTGTTTTAATAAAAAAAAATAACATGAAAAAAACTCTCTACGATTTCCCCTCTCATTGTAGAGGAATGCATCTAATCCAGCAGTACATTCTTCAACCTTCATTTATCCTGCTGCTCTACTATGGTTCACATGAAATCTTAAAATCACCAGGCTTCATGGGGTCCAAGAGTAAAACAGGGACATCCTTGAACATGTCATCTGCTGAGGGCTAGGGTTACATCTTTTACTCAATTACACAATCTTAGGAATTTTTAGAAGAAACTTGTTCTTCTCAATCAAGTAAAGTTCTGTAGCAGGAAAGTGTTAACTGCTCAACACATTCACATGAAGAAAACAAGGTTTTGCTTTCTAGGAACGGCCAAAAAAATGTTTGCAAACAAATTGGAAAGGAGCAATGTTTCTATATGTGTAATGCGGGGTACTCCTGAGTATTTAAGGAAGGTGCCCCTGGACTGGTGGCTGATGTTCTGGTGTTATTGTAAAGTTATATAGGGATGATACTGGCACTTTAATTAGTGGAGGGATAGTGTTGAGGTCTCTTACCCTCCTCCTGTCTACCTCATCAGGTTTTCCACGCCCGTCTGCGTCGGGTCCCGCCCCCCCTCCCTATTTTTGCATTGTTTTTGTCTAATTGCCAATTTATGTTTTATTTCTTATTGTACTAAGTCACAGCTGGCGGAAAAGTTGAACTGTGGAGGTGAACGCTCGGTTGGCCGACTTGCCAGTTGGGAGTCCAGCTGGCATACAGCGGCCGAGCCGGATGAACGGAATTCAACCATGTGCCTTAAGAGTTCAAGAGTTTTGAGAAATTGTTAAGATAAATAAAGCTGTGACCATCTTTTTACCCATCAAGAATGAGTCTGCATGCGTTTTATATAGTTATGTAAGAGATGTTGGTTTTATATTAAAGGGCCCTACAGCATCTACGCATGGTTATGTTAGGTCATGCCATCCAGTCTACTTATATTATACCTATATAATACTTCTATATATATATATGTAATACTGTCATATTACATAGTTTATCTTTAGGAGGTCTCTATTGATTTTCCAAGGGTAGAGAAATAAAAAATTGGTTAAATATATTTTCCTTTTGTGATTATCAGTCATTGTGGGAAGTGATGTCAGGCTATGCAGTACTGAATGAAGAAACCTGTGCTCTAGCAGAAGTGACGATACCCTAGGGCAGTGGTGGCGAACCTATGGCACTGGTGCCAGAGGTGGCACTCGGAGCCCTCTCTGTGGGCACACAGGCCATGAATCCAGAATGAATTTCACCAGACAGAACTCAAAAAATCTGCCTGCAGAATCTTCCTACAATGATAGATGAATTTGCCTTCCTCCTTTCAACTGCGTTGGTGTCCTTGGGAGGCTGAAGGATTGAAAGTTGTCAATGAACACGGAGAAATACATTACTGCTTAAATTGCTGCACTGGCACTTTGCAATAAATAAGTGGCTTTTGGTTGAAGTTTGGGCACTGAGGCTCAAAAAGGTTTGCCATCACTGCCCTAGGGGGCACAATAGAATTCCTTTGCATAAATATTGTTTTCTAAAAAGACAGATGTAATGCCTGCCCACCCCCTTCCATTCCTCAGTAGGCAGCAGGAAATGGAAATCCCTAGGCTGGCTGTTGGTATGATATCTACCTTAAAGGTCATCTATCACCAGGATGAAGGATTGTAAACCAAGTACACTGACATACTGGAGGGGTGCCGCCTCTGGAAGGACCAGCTCTTTTTTTCCTATACCCTTGATTTGTAAGAGAAAAGGCTTTAAAAATTATGCAAATGAGCACAAGGGGCTACAGGCTCCATTAACTGCTCATTTGCACAATTTTAAAAGGCTTTTTTTAGTAAAAATAAGGGCATAAGAAACTAAAAGAAGAGCAGATAACACCCCCATTCTGTGGCCAGCCCCTCTATGAACCCATATTTAATTGTGTATAAGCCGAGTTTTTCAGCACAAAAAAAGTGCTGAAAAACCTCACCTTGGCTTATACACGAGACAATTAAAAAAAAACAACTTAATACTCGCCCTCCAGTGTCCCTGATGTTTGTCATGGCTTCCGGCGGCTCCCGATCCCCGTCACGGCTCCCGGCGGTTCCCGTGTCTCCTCTTCCATCTTGTATCTTCTCTCTTCTCTAGCCGACAGAGTCGCGTCCATGCGGTCTGCCGGCCGTCGCACACTATGACGGCTGGCAGATCGCATGGATGAGACTCTGACGGCTAGTGAAGAGAGAAGAAGCTGTCGGGAGCCGCGACAGGGATAGGGAGTCGCCGGGAGCCGCGACAAACATCGGGGACACCGGAGGGTAAGTATTAAGTTTCTTTTTTTTTCTGTTTGGCAAACTGCGGGGACAGGCTGTATTCTACATGGGGGCTGGCTGTATACTACTGGGGGCTGGCTGTATACTACATGGGGGCAGGCTGTACACTAGATGGGGGCTGGCTGTATACTACTGAGGGCTGGCTGTATACTACATGGGGGCAGGCTGTATACTACTGGGGGCTGGCTGTATACTACTGGGGGCTGGCTGTATACTATATGGGGGCTCGCTGTATACTACTGAGGGCTGGCTGTATACTACTGGGGGTTGGCTTGCTATATACTACATGGGGGATGGCTGTATATTACATGGAGACAGGCTGTATACTACATGGGGGCAGGCTGTATACTGTATGGGGGCTGGCTGTATACTGTATGGGGGATGGCTGTATACTGTATGGGGGCCGGCTGTATACTACATGGGGGCTGGCTGGCTGTATACTACATGGGGGCTGGCTGGCTGTATACTACACCATTGGCTTATACTCAAGTCAATAGGTTTTCCCAGTTTTCTGTGGTAAAATTAGGGGTCTCGGATTATACTCGGGTCGCCTTATACTCGAGTATATACAGTAATACTCCATAATCCAACCAGCAAAATATAATGCCTCCCTTTTTTATTTTATTTCCCCTTTATATGCCCCCCACTTGTAATACCCATATAATGCCCCCTTTACTTTTGGTCCCCTCACCCACATATAATTCTCTAGCATTCTGTAATCCTATAATGTGGTATGCAATCCACCAAATTACATTGTGGGCCCTTTCCTCCTCCCTTTCACAATGTGAATCCCTCCTAATCCCTCTCAGTATGTGGCACCTCCCCTCCCCTGTCCTTCGTCTATATGCCTCCTCCAACTTCCATTGTGGCCCCTTCTCTGTTATTAGATTTTTTACAGAAAGGACAGTATGTTCTGTATGCTCTATAACATGCTGCTTCCTGATAGGCCACTATGTACAATGTGCTCAACTTCTCCTTTTGTATAACATGCGACCACTGTTACAATGTACAATCAACTTAACTTGCTTCTTAGAGGTAGGACATCATTTAAGAACTGCTTATCTTTGTCTGCTGAAACACATGCTATCTGCAGATAAAACACAGCTCACCCTGCCCTATTACATGCTGCCTACAGGTAGAAGTTATTTAAATTCTTATCCTGTTTTGCTCTATAACATGCTGCTAGCAGACATGATACTATGTATAATCAGTAGGTACTTGCTCAGCTTCTCCATCTAGGAGAGGCCGGACTGCAGGGAATCAAAGGGAGGCCGGCATGACAGGGCCTTTTGGGAGGGACCGTTGCAAGGGGTGGCTTTTGTAGGTCGTCTCCTTCAGTGACCGTGAGCCAGGTTGTGAGAAACTGGTTGAAAGTGTCCTGCCCGCCAACTGGTTGAAAGTGTCCTGCCCGCCCTGTTGTTAAGTGGGTTCTGGAATGGGTTTGGGGCGCGTTCTCTGCGGAGGATTCGGGTCTTCCGGCGAATCACTAAGGTTGTGCGCCCGATGTCCACCAGGTGTCGCTGCTGCGCTGAATTCCATCGGAGTGCACTGAAGTTCACCGTTCTACGCTGGGTGCAGGTAAGCGCGTGTCAAGCGACACTTTTTTTTTTAAAATGCGGCGGTTTTTCCGAATCCGTCGGGTTTTCTTGCGGCCACGCCCCCCGATTTCTGTCACGTGCATGCCCCCATAGTGTCAGCACACTGTGACTGTTCTGGGCAGTGTTTACTCCCTATTTTACACACACAATTGTGTGCATGAGGCTTCTGCAAGATATTGAATGCTTTTGCAATGGTGTCTATATGTTTGCTACTTATTTTATTGTGTCTTTATATTATGTAAATGACATAATTTATTACTAAAGTATCCAGCAACAGAAGGAGTTCAGGTGAATAACGGGGAGGGGCATCTTCTTCTCCATCCATGTATTGTAGTTACAACTAGTTACATCCCACAACTTTTCACTTCGTATAACCATACAAAATAATACATTTGTGTAAATATATGTAAATAATAATTTTGCAAGTAGTCTATTATTTTTGTTTCTATTGTTCCATTTTGTTATATATTTTAAAATAATTAGTTATTATTACTTTGAATACTACTTTGTGTTGATATATTTAAGTGATTTATAGCATAAAGAATCTATAAAGAATCTATCTAAGATATTTGTGGTCCCATCAACCACTTTGTGGCCTTATTACGGTGGGTCCCTACACTAACACTACACTAATAAGAGGAGGTAACCTTCCTATATACTCACTGTATGTCTAGTGGAGTCTCTAAGAACTTGATCTCGTGGTCTATAGATGGAGTACAAAACTTATTATAGAGGTAAACTGTTAGTGTTTGGACCCATCTGAATGAGGTCGCTGTGACATGGCAGATGGGCTCTCACAATTTATCAAACTATGCGCTAAGAACCTCACATTTATAAAGCTGTAGACAGTAATAGATGGAAACTCAGTTTTCTGAATTAGCTTACACTACACACAGAGTTATCAGGTCTGGTTAATGGGTAAAGCCAGTCATGTAAATAAGCATTACATCTACATATAGAGAATTAGAGGTCATTGTACAGGGAGGGAGGAGGAGATAAGCTGTGACATCATCTATTGTAAGTAGTGATGTAATGATGGGTCAGTGTTATCTATATAGAGGTCATTGTACAGGGAGGGGAAGAGATAAGCTGTGACATCATCTATTGTCAGTAGTGATGTAATGATGGGTCAGTGTTATCTATATAGAGGACATTGTACAGGGAGGGGGAGGAGATAAGCTGTGACATTATATATTGTCAGTAGTGATGTAATGATGGGTCAGTGTTATATATATACAGGTCATTGTACAGGGAGGAGGAGGAGATAAGCTGTGACATCATCTATTGTCAGTAGTGAAGTAATGATGGGTCAGTGTTATCTATATAGAGGTCATTGTACAGGGAGGAGGAGATAAGCTGTGACATCATCTATTGTCAGTAGTGATGCATCACTGTGTGTATTATCCCTGTACTGTGACATCACTGTGTGTATTATCCCTGTACTGTGACATTACTGTGTGTATTATCCCTGTACTGTGACATCACAGTGTGTATTATCTCTGTACTGTGATATCACTGTGTGTATTATCCCTGTACTGTGACATCACTGTGTGTATTATCCCTGTACTGTGACATCACTGTGTGTATTATATCTGTACTGTGATATCACTGTGTGTATTATCCCTGTACTGTGACATCACTGTGTGTATTATCCCTGTACTGTGACATCACTGTGTATTATTTCTGTACTGTCACATCACTGTGTGTATTATCCCTGTACTGTGACATCACTGTGTGTTTTATCCCTGTACTGTGACATCACTGTGTATATTATCCCTGTACTGTGACATCACTGTGTGTATAATCTCTGTACTGTGACATCACTGTGTGTATTATCTCTGTACTGTGACATCACTGTGTGTATTATCCCTGTACTGTGACATCACTGTGTGTATTATTTATGTACAATTGTGCCATCTTCTAGAAATTCTCATTTTAATCCATATGCTAATGAGGCAGCTGGTAAACCCAGGGGAGTCCTCTGCTATTCCCGTCTGGACAATATCCTCTCCATCAGAGAAGCAGGAGATTCATCTTGTGAGAAGCATGGAATGTTCCTTAAAGAAGAGGGAAGTGATTAAGGCAGGAATAGCAGTGCCTGAGGGCATGACTGTGGCGCAGCTGCGACCTCATTAGCATAAGGATTAAACTGGGAATATCTTGTAAGGGGATAGAAATAATAACGGTATGTTGGAAATTAGAGTGCATTTATCTACAACATCCTCCCAGCAGATTATAACACTTGGTGGAGGTGCTAGATTCCCTTTAATTAGCCATTAGACTAACCATGAGCATTGGTTGATTGATGGGTGTCCTAGTGGTTGGACCGCCACCGATCAAAAGAATGTGTCCTCAGGGTAGGGGATAACTTGTTGATTGGTGGAGATCACAGAGCAGGAACTCCAACTGATCAGGAGAATAGGGGTTCTGTTGTATCCCCAAATTAATAGGGCAGCTGGTGACACATACAGTGCAGCTCTCTATGGCACTGACAGAGATGGCGACTTCTGTCAGTGTAATGGACAGTGAATGGAGCAGCGGTGCGTATGATTGACATTCATTTGGAGTACAATAGATCCCCTGTTCTGGTGATCACCACTTGGACCCCCACCAATCATCTAATTAACCCCTATCCTGAGGACATGACAACCCCTTTAAATGAGGACATATTTTCTGCCATTACTTCCTCTTGGGGTAGGACATTACATAGATGCAGAACATTTTCTGTAGATGATGTAATGGGGACACTGGACTGCAGCAAAATATGGACAAGTAACAACAGCCCTGCCTTCCTCTGCATATCCTAGGTCAGTGGTGGTGAACCTAGGGCATGGGTGCTAAAGGTGGCACGCAGAACCCTCTCTGCGGGCACCCAGGCTGTGTACGCAGTACAGAGTTCACCAGACCTGGCCCCCTCCTGCCTCCCTCGTTAGCCCCGGACATGCCGCACTTTTAAAATTACACATCCTCGGCTGACTGTGACTGCGGGAGTAGTGGACAGAGCAGGATCATCATTGCACCTCCTCCTCTGGACTCCACAATTCTTCCTGGTCAAGGGACCTAGGAGAAGTACGATGAAAATCCAAATTTCTCCTCCTTCTTTCTACTGTATGTGTGTCCTTAGAATGCCAATATGATTGAAAGCTGTGACAGAGCAGTGAGTAATAAGTTATTACCTAAATGCCTGTGTTGTTACTTTCCAAAAATAAGTGGGTTGTGGTTGTAATTTAGGCACTTGGTCTCTACTTGCCATTACTGTTGTAGGTGATAAGGGATACAACGAAAACGGTCCCTCCCTGCACCAAAGTGTGGACAGGTAACACATAACTAGACAGAATAAATAATAAATAAATACTGAGAGAAGAATAGTCAAGATTGTAAGCCAAATATCAAAAACTCTAGGTTTAGGTGTATCGCAAGCAAAGTGCAGACAAGAAGTCTAACACGAAAATCTTTTAACCAGCCATGGAGCATAGAATGTACCAAAGTTTATATTAGGCTACATTCACACTGACGTATGCCCACCCAGCTATAGCCGGGCGGCATACGTCCTCCACAATGGAGAGGAGGAGGGTAATACCCTCCCCTCTCCATTGAAATGCATGGCGTATGGCCCGTAACACGGGGAAAGGTAGGACATGTGCAGCCATTGCGGGCTATGGGGGTAACGCTTGCAGCCGAACATACGCCCCTCTATAGTCATGTGAATGCAGCCTTAGAGTGATGTATGTTCCAGGTGAGAGGGGCGGAGCTCTACAAGTGTGATAGCATGTAACCCTTGCTGGTTCTGAGCAAAGATTGCAGAGAGCCAGCAGTCCAGCCATAGAGCACTGTTCAGACTGCTGAACCAAATAGAATTCAGCGTCTTCTCAGCCTGACAGTACAAACTGCAGATATAATAGATGCCATATAAAACACTATTCCTCCATACACAATGGGGCAGATTTACTTACCCGGTCCATTCGCGATCCAGTGGCGCGTTCTCTGCGGAGGATTCAGGTCCGGCTGGGATTCACTAAGGTAGTTCCTCCGACGTCCACCAGGTGTCGCTGCTGCGCTGAAGTTCATCGGAATGCACTGAAGTGCAGGTAAGCGCGTGTCAAGCGACACTTTTTTTTTTTAAATGCGGCGGTTTTTCCGAATCCGTCGGGTTTTCGTACAGCCACGCCCCCCGATTTCCATCTCGTGTATACCGCTGATGCGCCACAATCAGATCGTGTGCGCCAAAATCCCGGGGCAATTCAGGGAAAATCGTCGCAAATCGTCGGCAAAACGCGAATCGGGCCCTTAGTAAATAACCCCCATTATATGTCCCCTGTGCCCAGTTCTTGGAAAGAATAATGTGCTACAGTCTGTCTATGTACTGACATATATGGTACATGTACCGTAACTCTTCTTTAAGACCTTTTGTACATATAAATGAAACTTCAAGGAAATCTACCATTAAAATCCATCATGATAAACCAGGGACATTTACCCGTAGATTCAGACACCATCATTTTGAATCTGCAGCACGGAGGGGTTGTGGTAACACCCCAGACTCATTAGCACAATTTTAAAAGTTCGTCTTAGAAGGAAGGAGGCCGTGGATAACAAATATAAGAAGATTACCGCACTTACGGTGCCTGGATCTATGAGTAATGTCCCTGGTTTATCATGATGGATTTTGATGGTAGTTTTCCTTGGAATATGACAACAGAGATCTATGCTGTGGCTGTCCAAATATACTATGGAATTCACGGGGTTAAATATTTTGTGAGCCGTAATCTAGCGGACACTCATCGCCTGTGCTCTCCCTTGGGTTTTGTCATCTGTCACTTTGCCCCCACCCTGAGTTGCTGTAAAGTTTGTTGATTGTTTCGGCTCCGAGCCAAACTTTTAGAAAGCGATTCCCCCGGGAGATGAGGGGTTAAAGTCGCCTTCATTTTACTCCACGTTAACCTTTTGACACTCCGTAATGATTTGCGCTACCAAACAATACCAATCTATGCCAGAAAGTCCTCAAGTACATTGCATGCAATTTTCTGCTTCAACAGCCAGAAGAATAGGAGGCGGGAATAGAGCGAGAAGTAGGCAGGAAAGATTGGATTTACAGAGGAGAGGTTGGCCGGAGAACAGAAATGTATTTATTTCATGCCAAACCAAAAAGCACAGCACCAGCGAGTGAATTACATGGCACATCAGCCTAGCCCGGCATTCCTCTGACACTTGGAATCTGCTGCTACATTACCCGTCCATCCCAAAGACATTATACAATGACCTCCAACTTCCCACTTCCACGGCCGCTCGAGGAGGAGGAGATAAGCTGTGACATTATCTATTGTCAGTAGTGATGAAATGGTGGGTCAGTGGTATCTATATAGAGGTCATTGTACATGGAGGAGGAGGAGATAAGCTGTGACATCATCTATTGTCAGTAGTGATACTGACTGGTGATAGTGATTATACTAGAGTCTTTATAACAGGGATGGGAGATATAAGCTGTGACATCATCTTGTCAGTAGGGATGTAATGATTGATCAGTGTTATCTATATAGAGGTCATTGTACAGGGAGGGGGAGAGAAAGCTGACATAATCATTATTGTCAGTAGTGATGTAATGGATGGGTCCTGTTGTCTATATAGAGGTCATTGTACAGGGAGGGGGAGAAATAAGCGTGACATCATCTATTGTCAGTAGTTATGTATGATGGGTCAGTGTTATCTAATATAGGGTCTTGTACGAGGATGAAAGATAATCTGTGACATCATCTATTTTTCTATAGTGTGTAATGATGGGTCAGTGTTAATCTATATAGGAGGTCAATTGTACGATGGAGGGGGGGGAGATAAGCTGTGACATCATCTATTGTCATAGTGATGTAATGATGGTCAGTGTTATCTATATAGAGGTCATTGTACAGGAGGGGGAGGAGAAGGCTGTGGACATCCTCTGTTGTCAGTAGTGATTAATGAGGGGTCAGTGTTCTCTATTAGAGTCATTGTCAGGGAGGTGGAGAAGATCAAGCTGTGACATCATCTATTGTAAGTAGTGATGTATGATGGGTCAGTGTTATCTATTAGAGGTCATTGTACAGGAGAGGAGATAAGATGGACATCATCTATTGTCAGTATGAAGTAATGATGATCATGTTATCTATATCAGAGGTCATTGTACAGGGATGGGGGGAAGATAAGCTGTACATCATCTGTTGTCATTAGTATGTATGATGGGTCCAGTGTTATATATAGAGGTCATTTAACAGGGGGGAGGAGATAAGCTTTGAAATCATCTATTGTCAGTATTATTTAATGAATGGGTCCAGTATTATCTATATAGAAGTCATTGTACAGGGAGGGAGGAGATAAGCTGTGACATCATCTAGTGTCAGTAGTGATGTAGATGGGTCAGTATTATCTATATAGAGTCTTTACATGGAGAGGAGGATAGAGCTGTGACATCATCTATTGTCAGTATGATGCATGATGGGTCAGTGTTATCTATATAGAGTTATTGTACAGGAGAGGGGAGGATATAAGCTGTGAATCACTATTGTCAGTAGTGCTGTAATGATGGGTCGCTGTTAGCTTATATAGGTCAATGGAGGAGGGGGGAGGAGAACCACCCTTAGCATTCTTTGTTCCCTCTCTAGTTGCAGAATATGGCTTTCAAAGCTCCTGGGTCCACAACAATTTGGCATATGTGATTGGGGAGAGAAGCTCCTGCCTGTGTCCAATAAAAAGCAGCAGCTTCAGGGGTAGGTTTTTTATGTGCCCCCGACCCCCCCCCATTTATCACCATCATCGCCACCTTACACATTCAGCACCCCGTGCTCCCCTCTACCATTTGCCTTACCTACCAGCCCACTAAATGCCTCACCATGTAACATCAATCCCCACCCCACAGAGCCTTAACTACCAATACTGAGAACTGACTGGTGATAGTGGTTATACTAGACTGAAACTGACTGGTGATAGATTATACTAGACTGAGAACTGACTGTGATAGTGATTATAGTATACTCGAACTGACTGGTGATAGTGATTATACTAGACTGAGATGAATGGTGATAGTGATTATACTAGACCGAACTGACTGGTGATAGTGATTGTACCAGACGAGAACTGACCCTGATAGTAATTATACTAGACTGAGTACTGACTGGTGATAGTGATATACTAGACTAGAACTGACTGGTGATTGTGATTAACTAGACTGAGAACTGACTGGTGATAGTGATTATACTAGACTGAGAACTGACTGGTGATAGTGATTATACTAGACTGAGAACTGACTGGTGATAGTGATTATACTAGACTGAGAACTGACTGGTGATAGTGATTATACAAGACTGAGAACTGATTGGTGATAGTGATTATACTAGACTGAGAACTGAATGATTGGAGTGATTAAACTAAAGTTAGCACGGTCTGGTGGTAGTTATACTAGACTGAAAACTGACAGTGAAAAGTGATTATACTAGACTTTAGACAAACTGAGAATTTACACTGACCTGTGGACTAATCAACAGTGTTCTACATGGTTTCTGAAATAGCCGAAGCGCATGACAGATATGGGAGCTATGGGTCTACTGCTCTATCATTCTATGATATGTCGTCCATTCATTTTTTTTCTTCACATCAATGTTGAACACTTTTACCACTGTAGTCTAAGTCACTTAAATAGGCATACCTTGATTCAGGACACACTTGAATCTGTTTAGCTCCCAGTGCTGAACCAATTCCCCTCATAATACATTTTCCAGTATACATATTTTTGTTTCGACCAGTGCATACTGAATGTCAACATCTAAATTAGGATTTTGCCAATCCAGTAATCCCAGATTGTTGTTTCTCACAGTGGTGAAGCTCGCAGGGCATGGCTGCTGATATCTTTACATACCTCAATGTTCATGCCGATTCAACATGTTTGTCAATGGCTTTCTGCATGATAACCTTAACATCACAAATATTTCTTGGTCACTTCTGCCACTATGTCAAGTGCTCCAAATTCCCATAACAGCATTTGCATTAGGAGGGTTTTATACCCACTCAGGGGACTTGCACAACAGCTGAAAGCTTTTCATGAGAGCGTTTAAATGGCAGAAGATTCTCTCATGACCTCTGCTATGGAAATACTTCACAGCCTTACACTTAAGTTACATGTGGTGAATACATAGAAGTATCATCTACTCCATTGTTACACTATGTAAAAAATTCCAAAATTTTATTTCATAACTTTAATTTACTGTATAGGAAATGTATTAATTTAACGTATGATGGACCAAGTATTTTTTTCAGTTTTCTGCTATATTTATTCCTATATTGCTTTTGACCTCTTTAATGCTGCATCATTAAATGGGTTAAAAAGTTGGGATCTGTATTATTGCCGTATTCAAATACCTGGTTTTCAATCACTCAGAGTACTTGCAACAGCAAAAATTCGGAGGCCATGCCATCAACTTGATATAACAGTATGTCTATGAGGCATAAACTTATAAATGTTAAAAAAAAACTTAGTTAAAGGGGTGTTCCCAAATGGGCATTCACATTTAATTGAATTGTTGTATCATATATTTACATTTATTTAATTGCATGTTATTAAAAAAATGTACCTGTGTGAAAATATTTTACATAAATGTACCCCTGTTTGAACCAAAATAGCTGTCCTTGGATACAACCACCAGTGTCCTCTGGCAGCAGAGGCCACATATGCAATATTGAGCCCTGTCTGACCACCTGAATTTGGCATGAGTGAAGATAAATTCTGGTTATGTAGCTATGTTGACACTTAGAAACGAAATAGCTGTTCTTGTATATGACCAACACCAGACTCTGGCAGCGAAGGTCACACATTCAATATTGAGCCTTGCCTGACCCATATTCAATGTTTATTTCCATAGGACGGGTGGGGGGCATGCATTTCACATGTAAAAACAATTTGTTTCCTTTTGCAATCACACCAACAGTGGTTGTCGTATCCAAGGACAACAATCTTGTGTCTAAGGCATCATATGATTACATTTATGGGAAATCATCTTCACAAAGGGACATTTTTTTAATATATATGAACCATATATATTCTGGTCAATAACCAGATAACAATCACCCTTTTAAGTGGAACTTCGATAAATAAAAAAGGAGCCATGGCCATTACTATGTTCCTTCACCCAGTGTTTCCATTATCCTTCCATATAGATTGTGAACCCTCGCAGCCAGGGTCCTACTTTCACTTGTACCAGTAGTACTTATTTGTTTTTTTTTATTTAAAATTTGAGGACCCCTTTATGAATATATAGCCCTTTGGAGGTAATGGTGGACTGTAAATGAATAAATCCAACTCCTTCCATAAAACTCTTTATGCTAATCTATGGATCTATGCCTGTTTCTCCTTGGAATTTTAGAATTTTAAAATAGAATTTACTTTTAATTAATTTTTATTAATTAATTAACATTTATCATACACCAGTGCATGCTACATCACCCCTGTCGCGCTGGATACATGAGGAGGCTCTGGTCAATCCGGTGAGTGTCCACACGGGCAGACAATTTGTGCTATTACCTACAACTGTTCATGCCTGATTGGTCGGTGGCAATAGCAAGTGTTCAGGTGTGGGGGAGGAAAGCCCACTTGGCGTAGAGAATCCGTAAAGGGGGAAATAATCACAATTCCGGGTGGTTTGCATGGAATTGCGATTATTTTATGGCATGTACTCCAAAAAACAGGTGAACAAACCGTAATAAATATTCCCTCATGAATATGGGAATGATATACAGGTGGTCCCCTACTTAAGAACACTCGACTTACATACGACCTCTAGTTATAAACGGACCTCTGGATATTGGTAATTTACTGTACTTTAGCCCTAGGCTACAATGATCGGCTATAACAGTTATCACAGGTGTCTGCAATGAAGATTTATTGGTAACCCTGATTCTTATGACAACCCAACATTTTTAAAATCCAATGGTCACAGAGACCAAAAAAGTTCTGGCTGGGATTACAATTTTAAAATATACAGTTCCGACTTACATACAAATTCAACTTAGGAACAAACCTACAGACCCTATCTTGTATGTAACCCGGGACAGTAGAGTCCAATATAAATAAATGTGTCACGGGTGGTCCCGCGACTCATATCGCGGGTCGCGGGCTCACCCGTGCTCCCCGGGGCTCGCAGGCGCAGCGCCGGCGCAGCTCACCTCTCCCCGGTCCTGTGTCTCTGTCTGGCTCCGTGCGCGCGCATCCCCGTCTCCTAGGGCGCACGCGCGGCACCTTCAGAAGATTTAAAGGGCCAGCGCACTGCTGATTGGTGCGCTGGCTGAACACTTCACCTTTAAAAGGCAAATACCTCCCTTACTACCTTGCTGGATCTTTGTGTCTCACAGCCTGAGAGAAAGCTCTGTTGCGATTTGCCTGCGTTCCTGTGTTCCCTGCATTCCAGTGTCTCCTGCGTTCCTGAGTCCTTCCGTGTTCCAGTGTCTACCCGAATCCCTCCGTGCTGCTGTCCTGTGTACCAGTGTTCCTCCGTGCTGTTGTTCGTGTGCCGTATTCCCGTACCCATCTGCTTGGACCTCCTGTTGCTGACCCCGGATTTGACCCTGACGTTGCTTCTCTGCCGCCTGCCATGACCTTGTGCCTGGATCCGACCTAGAGACTGTTTGCCGTTTCTGTAACCCGACCTTGGCTGCCACTGCAGACAAGTCACTCCTGTGGAACGACCTGGTGGTACCACACCGCAGCAAGTCCTTTGCGGCGGGCTCTGGTGAAAACCGGGTGCAACTTAGATTCTGGTCCCAGGTAGTGGCTTGTGTCATCGTCTGCAGTGGTCCAGAGGATCCACATCCCTCTAGCCTGACAAAATGTTTCCATCGGTGGTGGTCATATATTTGCACCACCATTCCATTAACCTAGGGGAGTACAGGACATGCATTCTCCTAACCATCTCAGCAGAAAAACCAAACCTCACATGCACAGCTCTTCTTCCTTAGTGACTGTGCTACGCAAAATGCCTACTATGTACCCATCTAAGTAGGTCAACCATTGAGTAGCAGTTTTGCAGAGAATAAATCCAGCCTTTTTCTTGTGGCATAAATGTCAACATCTTCCTGAAGTTTTCTTCTGATTATCGTCTGTTGACCACAATCCATGTTCCTTTTCACATCTGCGAGACAACAAAAAGCCAGAGGTTTTAGATCTATCACCACAAGATCACTAACAATCGAAGAGTGATCTGTCATTACCATCCAAGAATTCGGCTTTTTCTTCCACTTCTGATTAAAGTTTTTAGCCGCCATGTTTGAGGAAAGCTAACGGTTACCTGATACTATAGTATTTGGCCATTATTGGATTTATTTCCTCAGGAGACAGTGGAGAGACGTTCTTTATAGCAATGATGAGGTTGATGTCTTTGACAGATGTTGCCCTGAGATAAAGTTTACATCTTTCAATTACTTAGAGACACGGCTCTCAATTATTCTGCAGGTGCAAAACTATTTACCATGACTTGTGTACAAGCGGCAATAGATACAAGGGAATCAGGGTTATCTCAGATAGAAACAAAAACTCTCTGCCTTTCTGTCATGTGTTTCTTCTCTTAAATTGTATTGGCTTGTTACAATCTATGGGACATTTCCTGTTCATTGGAGCATTATTTTTTTGACCCCTTAAAGGAAATCTACCATTTGTTTTTATGTATTGTGGACCAAACATACCTTAAGAATGCTGTAGCAACACTGATGCATAAACATATCTTTTTTAATCCCTGAACCGAGTGGTTTTCCTGAAAAAACAATTATAAAATTTAGTACCTTGGGAAAGCTGGTTGCCCTACAAAAACACATTACACACAAAGCTTTCTGAACTGTCCAGACAGGACTAATCAACCTGAGCTGGATGACTTATACACAGCAGCTGGGGGACAGTGCAGCAATTGATAACTTTTGCCTGTCAGGGACAACACAATGATGATTTATGCTGGGTAGGACAAGGCTGAACCGCATAATTAGGGTTAAAGTAGAAGCGCCGAGGTAGCCACAGGTACAACAGAGCCTTATTATCATAATCTTATTATTGTTTTTTTCAGCAAAACCACTCAGTTCAGGGATTAAGCTAGATATGTTTCTGCATCAGTGTCACCACAGTATTCTCAAGATTTGTTTGGTTCACAATGCATAAATGGTAGATTTCCTTTCAAGGGATTTTACCACCTTCACCAAGAGTTATAATCTGCTGGCAAGATGTTATAGATAAATATACTGTGATTTAAAAAAATATCTTCAGTTTTCATTAATGTTATTTCCAAGATATTTCTACCTTAATCTGAATGCTAATGAGGCAATTAGTGTACCCTGAAAGAGCCCTCAGCACTTGGAAAACTGTTTCTCCTACTTAAATATCTTCCCTCTTCATCATATTTTTCTTAGGAGACAATTCTCCTGCTTATCTGATGGAAAGGTTTGTGTTCCAAGTGAGAAAAGCTCAATGTGCTATGAGTGCATTCTGGGTACACCAACTACCTCATTAGCATATGGTTTAAAAAATGGAATGTCTCAGAAATGTTTTAATAAGCATGCATAATTTGTTGTATTGTTGAAATCATTGTGGATTTTTCTACAACATGCTGCCAGCACATTATAAACCTTGGAGGAGGTGGAAGACTCCCTTTAAGGCAATTTACATTTGTTTTGTGATTCAAAGTGCATTTTTTTTCATTTTTCTATTTCTGGAGCAATCTGAAGGCTTTAAACTTTCTTGTGGCAGAATTTAATATTTTGTGCATCAGGACAGTATCCATTGTAAATGCTTATCATGGGTTAGGGGGGCCTTAAAGTAGGTGAAGGAAATCAACCAGTCAAAAAACATTAAAAAACCTTGAAATACTCACCCCCGCTCCTCTTCATCTTGATCTTGGCACTGTCCTCTGGAAGTCTTGACACACCGGAATCACCTAGAAAACAAACTTATAATCAGCAGCACGGAGCAGCATGGAGCGCAGAATCCGGTGCTCCTGTGTGTAAATATGAGTGACA
This sequence comes from Engystomops pustulosus, assembly GCA_019512145.1. NCBI lineage: Eukaryota > Metazoa > Chordata > Amphibia > Anura > Leptodactylidae > Engystomops > Engystomops pustulosus. The sequence continues at coordinate 30,252,351 of CM033645.1, read as the reverse complement.
TATTACTGCATTCTAAAGAAACTGGGTGACAAACTATGGGGTGCTTTTACTTCTTTAACCTCTTCTAAAAATAAATTTGGTTGTCAAAGCAAGGTTTTTTGGAAAAAGATTTTCACTTATACTTCTGTGGTGGTAAAAAGTTAAAATTACAGATGTGGCGCAGAAGCCCTGATAAATGATAATAATTCCTTTATTTACACTCACCGGCCACTTTATTAGGTAAACCTGTAGGGTTTACAAAGAATGGTCCGAAAAAGAAAAAACATCCAGTAAGCGGCAGTTCTGTGGGCAGAAATGCATTGTTGATGCCAGAGGTCAGAGGAGAATGGGCAGACTGGTTCGAGCTGATAGAAAGGCAACAGTGACTCAAATCGCCACCCGTTACAACCAAGGTAGGCAGAAGAGCATCTCTGAACGCACAGTACAGGAGGATGGAGGACAGGAGGCCACAGGAGAAGGTTGAATGCCAGGAAGAGGTTGGAGGACTGGCAGCCACATGAGGAGGCTGAAAACAGAGGAAACTACAAGAGGAGTCTTTTTTGTCCCTCTTTCTCTCGCCCACAAGTTGGGAGCTAAGTGGCTAGTGTCTTTTAATACTTATGAACTGGGCCGGATATGGGTATCCTCCACACATGTTACACTCTGCTATCACCTGCTGTTCAGATATTATTCTCTGTTATTATCAGCTCTGCATGTGGCCCACCAATATACTGTATGTTACTAACATTTGGCTCCTTATGCAGCTCCTGAAAGATCTAATGACTATGAGCACCAGGCTGTGCGCCATCTGTGGATTTGCATTCACCAATTGTAGGCGCCATCATTTTGCAACCGCACAACAGGCCTTATGGTGCTGTCACACCTCACATTTACACAATACAAGACACCGGGCGCTAATTGGCGATAGCATGCGTTTACATGCAAATGCATATGCGATTGGCCGCGGGCCACCCCAGTGCGCTTTGGTTCCGTTACAATGTATGACACCACCATTACCAGTTAAACAACTTCTAAGACAAGATAAGCTGAATGCACAGCTGTGTAATATCTACCTGCCGAATGCTCAGATTTACATCACTGATGTGACGCTACGTGACAAGTGGGTGGAGCATGTGCCGAGTTTCTCTATCAGGTATGTCATGGACATAGAGAACGCAGAGTACAGTGTATATACATATTCTATCAAGTGTGTAATAAGAAAGTACTTGAGATCTATCATAGTTTCATAGTTTAAACGGTTGAAAAAAGACACTTGTCCATCAAGTTCAACCAAGAAAGGGAAGGGATTGGATGAGGAAGGGGTTTAGGGGAAACATAACATGTTTCTATATAACATAACCATCAATGTTATTTAGGTGTAAAAAGGCATCTAGACCCTTCTTGAAGCTCTCCGCTGTCCCTGCTGTGACCAGCGCCTGAGCTAGGCTATTCCACAGATTGACAGTTCTCATAGAAAAATATCCCTGTCGCCTCTGGTGATTAAACCTTGTTTTCTCCAAACGGAGACAGTGCCCCCTCGTCTTTTGATTTAATTTAATCTGAAACAACTTTCCACTATATTTTTTGTATGGACCATTCATATATTTATATAAATTAATCATGTTTCCTCGTAGTCGTCTCTTTTCCAGACTAAATAAATCTAGTTGTTTTAATCTCTCCTCATAACTGAGACCCTCCATACCCCTTATCATTTTTGTGGCTCTTCGTTAAATCCTCTCTAGTTCAACCGTATACACTGTTTCCCAGGCCTGGATACTCAGAGGTTGGACCCCTGGATAACATTATATCCTCTCAATGAAAGAAGCTCCAGACCAATGGAGAGCCTTCAGCATCTTGAGAGGAGCTTGGTCAAGTCTATAGGATCTGCAGAGATGGACTTCTCTGACTCCAATGGTTCGATCTTCCGCAAAGGCGGAAATATGCCGACCTGAAATTTCCATTAAACTCTGAATTATCACATGTAGAATTATATACTTACCAAACGTCTTATAGTCTAGGTTCTTCAAAGTAGCTAACTTTTGCCTTTATTGAGCTTCCAGAGGTGGTCATTGTACTGGTACAGGGAGTGACCCCACTTGCCGCCAGGACGCTGACTTCCGGTGCGCTCCGTGGTCTATGGCAGAGCAGGAAAAGTATTGTTCCCCCATCTGCCACAGAAACAAGTCTACCGGCTACCACTCGGCTCTATGGTCCAGGCAAAGATCTGCCTGAACATGTAGTTGGTGATTCAGATACATAGTATAGTAGTAGGAGACGCCTACATACACTCACCGGCCGCTTTATTAGGTACACCTGTCCAACTGCTCGTTAACACTTAATTTCTAATCAGCCAATCACATGGCGGCAACTCAGTGCATTTAGGCATGTAGACATGGTCAAGACAATCTCCTGCAGTTCAAACCGAGCATCAGTATGGGGAAGAAAGGTGATTTGAGTGCCTTTGAACGTGGCATGGTTGTTGGTGCCAGAAGGGCTGGTCTGAGTATTTCAGAAACTGCTGATCTACTGGGATTTTCACGCACAACCATCTCTAGGGTTTACAGAGAATGGTCCGAAAAAGAAAAAACATCCAGTGAGCGGCAGTTCTGTGGGCGGAAATGCCTTGTTGATGCCAGAGGTCAGAGGAGAATGGGCAGACTGGTTCGAGCTGATAGAAAGGCAACAGTGACTCAAATCGCCACCCGTTACAACCAAGGTAGGCAGAAGAGCATCTCTGAACGCACAGTACGTCGAACTTTGAGGCAGATGGGCTACAGCAGCAGAAGACCACACCGGGTGCCACTCCTTTCAGCTAAGAACAGGAAACTGAGGCTACAATTTGCACAAGCTCAGCGAAATTGGACAGTAGAAGATTGGAAAAACGTTGCCTGGTCTGATGAGTCTCGATTTCTGCTGCGACATTCGGATGGTAGGGTCAGAATTTGGCGTCAACAACATGAAAGCATGGATCCATCCTGCCCTGTATCAACGGTTCAGGCTGGTGGTGGTGGTGTCATGGTGTGGGGAATATTTTCTTGGCACTCTTTGGGCCCCTTGGTACCAATTGAGCATTGTTGCAATGCCACAGCCTGCCTGAGTATTGTTGCTGCCCATGTCCATCCCTTTATGAGCACAATGTACCCTGTAACATCTGATGGCTACTTTCAGCAGGATAATGCGCCATGTCATAAAGCTGGAATCATCTTAGACTGGTTTCTTGAACATGACAATGAGTTCTCTGTACTCAAATGGCCTCCACAGTCACCAGATCTCAATACAATAGAGTATCTTTTAGATGTGGTGGAACGGGAGATTCGCATCATGGATGTGCAGCCGACAAATCTGCGGCAACTCTGTGATGCCATCATGCCAATTTGGACCAAAATCTCTGAGGAATGCTTCTTGCACCTTGTTGAATCTATGCCACAAAGAATTGAGGCAGTTCTGAAGGCAAAAAGGGGTCCAACCCGTTACTAGCATGGTGTACCTAATAGAGTGGCCGGTGAGTGTATATAGCACACACAGATTACGCAGCGCTGCACAGAGCTTGCCAAATCAGTCCCTGTCCCCAATGGGGCTCACAATCTAATCAACCTACAGGTATGTTTTGGAGTGTGGGAGAAAATCCGAGGAAACCTAAGCAAACACAGAGAGAACACACAAAATCTTTGAAGATGTTGACCCTGGGACTTGAACCCAGGTCCCCAGCGCTGCAAGGCTGTAATGCTAACCACTAAGTAACCGTGCAGCCCTTAAATAGCCCCCATACACTAAATACAGACATACAAGAGTAAGGTAAGGAAAGACACTGCAGGTAATTTATCATTAGACTGTCTCCTTCTGACAGTTCTATTTGTTTGGAGTTCTGCTGCCGTCAGATTCAATTAGGCTCTTGATAAATCTGCTGGCATTGTTTTATGCTAACGTTTGTGGGTTGTTTGCGACAGTTACATGAAAAGTTTCAAAAAAACATCAACATTTTAATAACATAGACCAAGTAGGGAGTGGCATCAATTTGCACCAAAAGTTGCAAAACTAGCTTCAGTCCAGGTTGCTACCTCTTCCAATCGCTTTTGAAACTGAAACTCTGATATGACAGTGGTTTGTCTGCACATTTCCCATGGGGAGCTATCTGAGCTTTATCTTGACTTCTGTATTTGGTATTCCATGACCCTTTGCCTGTTTTCTGTCTATCCCATTTGCCTATTGATTCTGAGTTATATGGTCGACCACTCTTTTTTTTTGTATTGTCCAGTCTTTTTCTCTGTTTGGACTTTGGGGCAGGAAGGGACTGTCGAACTAGTTGTCTCATACTGTGTAGGGTAAGCTGAGTGATTGAGTAGGGACATCTGGGAAAAGGGTTTAGCCTTAGTGTTCACTGTCCTTGTTTATCCTTCCAGTCCATCCAAGCCATTCCCTTGGATTATTTAATATAAATATTATTCAATATAACACGAAAAAATTATGTTTTCACTGACATTGGTGGGTTTGACATCTAACTAAGGGATGGACACAAAAACAAAACTGGCAAATTTTGAAAGCATTCCCACAAGTGGACTGTTGGCTATTGTGTCTAATGGAATGCGCTCTGCCCCAGTCTCCTGTAGATATGCGTCAATGATTGATTATGAACACCGTTAAACATTCTTTTCTCAGTACAGTAACATTCACTTCAGAAACATGTGTCCTTCATTGCAAGCAATCTCCATGAACAAGAGCTCATCAGATCTACATTTTTCGCAAACAATGGAATCCAGGATCTGATGAAAAAAAATATCACAGATGTGCAATAAGTGAGGAAGCAACCCCGCACTTACTAATGTATGGAGCTAATTTTAACAAACAGTAATATGTCATGTCCTTAGTTCACACTCCCCGGAGGCAGTAAGGCTAATTCTCTAAAACTCAATTTCATTTATATAGGCTCCATAGAGGATTCCAAAATATTAAGATCACATTTTTGGTAGAATATTTTCTGGAAGAATTAGGATGTTGATTAAAATCTAAGTGTGCACTTTTATGACTTGGATAGCAGGACTCGGGATGACTGACAGTTTGTCAATGGGTGTGGGGGAGGTTGCAAAACAAAAGAAAACTTCATGGATAAATGGTAACTGATAATAAGTCTCTATGGCCAAAGCTTTAGGAAGAATGGCTGGGTGGTCCCCTGCAGCTCCATTCTTGCAGTGGGGTCCTACATTCATGTCGGACCATGGGCAACATCTTTATGGAGTTTCTATGTCCCATTTGTGCTTTTGGGGATTTCTCCCATATACCAAAGACATGTTTAGGGCTGTAACTGAAGATATCTATTAAATAAATTGCAATACCTTTTGTAGATATTTTTGTTATTACTTGTTAAAAAAATATCACCATTTTTATTGCAGCGATTCCTCTGTGCCTGTTAGTGTGTACTCCAATGCAGGGGCGTTGCTAGGATGGTAAAAGATCCAGGGCACGGGCCCCAATGCATGTTTATCGCACTTTCAGTAATGCCCCCTCCTGTACATACCCTCCCTCACATTTGGTTCTATCAATAACAACGTTACTGAGGGTATATACAGCTAGAGAAACACAGGAGAAATCCCTACGTGTTACATGCAGTGACTGCTGGTGACATGTCCACTTCACTATTAGGCATCACCACATGTCCTTCAATGTCCCAATATCTTGGTTCTCCGAAGTTGCGTTCACATGTTGCAATTAAAAATTCATCGCAATCAATTTTGAGAAGGTTTTAGGTGCAGTTTAGGTGCAGTTTTGTTATTTTAAGTGAACAGGTTTCCCCTTCAAACTCAAATTCACCCATTCAGATCAGGTCTTTCATTTGTTAAATTGACAAAACTGCACCTAAAACCACCTCAAAACTGCAACATGTGAACACACCCTGACAGTGTTATGCTGCTGCCCTAACACTCTCCCAAAATACTGTAAGGCTGCGCTCACACGTTTGCATCTAAACAAATACAAGACACCAGGCGCTCTTATCCATCACATAACCATCACTGGAAACTCATGTGTGAGCTGGTTGATCTCCTGGTGGCTGTCCTTGCTGCAGTGCATCTACTAGCAAATTGTGAGCAATTTGTAGTGAGACTTGCGACCGCTGTGTTTGGCGCTTAGTGACGCACATATCCATCGCAAAGACCGAAGTGGGAAAATGAGGAGGAGGAAATGGACAGTCAGGCCAGTGAGGGGAGTGAATTCTTACGCGTTGGTACTCTGGCGCATATGGCAGATTTCATGCTAGGCTGCCTATCCCGTGACCCTCGCGTTCAAAGAATTTATTCCAGCACCGATTACTGGGTGTTCACTCTCCTGGACCCACGGTACAAGCAAAATCTTTCAACTCTCATCCCTGGAGAGGAAAGGAGTGTGAGAATGCATGAATACCAGCAGGCCCTGGTGCACAAGCTGAAACACTATTTCCCTTCTGACAGCGCTAGCGGCAGAGTGCGTAGTTCTGCGGGATTACATTCCCCTCACCCGGCATATCCTAAACTTATAAGAACGCTACTACACTTGATCTTATACAAAAGGTTCTTAGAAGTGCTGTTTGGGGAGTAGCCTAGAGACAGGGGCTTGGATTGGCGAAAGCTCGCCTGGCAGCGGAGCGCCAGCTCCATGCGCATCATGCGCTTCTTGCGCATCTGTTTACATTAAACCGAGGCCCCATCCTACTGCCACGTGTGAACACGCCCCAAGAAATGTCCCCACAGTCCCTCAGTAATGTCCCCCACAAATCCCCCCAGTAATGTCTCCCCGACAAGTGAAATATTCTCTAGGTATAGAACTAGTTAATCCTTAAAGGGGGTTTCACAGAAAAAAAGTTAGGCTCTATCCACAGTATACGATCTAATGTGCTGATCAGTGGGGGTCTCTGTGGTGAGACCTCCACATATCAAGAAAATGAGGGGTCCAATGGGGTC
>CM033645.1:30227541-30245427 GCA_019512145.1 Engystomops pustulosus | reverse complement strand
GAGGTATATCCGTCGCTCCCCGAGATTAATGAAGCAGACTACCGTGCATGACATTTCTGCTCCATTGATCTCTATGGAGCTGACGTAGATTGCAGACTGTCGTTGACAACGAATTGCCAGACCCCTGGAGCTTCACACTGGTGTCTCCTCAGAAAACTGGGCCATCAACATCAGAACAATCCCCAGAGGTAGCAGCCTTGTGATCTCTTCACATCAAATCCCACATCCCTATATAGGAGTGGAAGGGTGAAAAACAGAGAGGTGTAGGGCCTATGCCGACTTTCCAACTGATTGGAAAGCTCATTGGGTCCAGAACCTGTAGTTCTTACCTCTTATTAGTTCAGTGCAGGGGCTGGGTGGCCTGATGAAGTCCCTTAAATCAATGTCATTAGTCACAAAACGGAGCTTAAATAGTTTGATTTTATGAGTTACAAAATTTATGGCCTCTCTAAAGTAGGTGGAGTTATCACTAAGATGGCCGCCACTGGAAACTACAAGTTCCATGATCCTTTAGTTCTCAGTAACTCCTCCTACCTCTTGTCCTCTGCTCCCAATGATGATGTAACAGGTTTTCTTGCTCTGTTACCATAGTAATGATACGTAACTGCCATCCCCACACACCGGCCATACTGGATGCACTGCAACCAACCCACTACAGCCAAACGTTGTGGTGATCACATGACCTGCCCAGACAGCTGCAGGACATGTGATGTGGACATGTGACCAGCAGCCATCTTCTGTCCTCTGTATGCTCTGCAACGGACCGCTCGGAGGAAATTAACGGACTGGTAAAAGGGCCAGTTCTTCATTACAATCTGTCACCAGCATTTTCTGCTAAGGGGAGCAAAATTTTAAACAACTAATTACACATTAGCTTATATTTTGAGTGCCCATTTGTATATGAATTATGCTTATATCTGGAATACCCCTTTAACTTATACTTAAAGGGGTATTCCAGGAATCAGCATAATTCATATACAAGTGGGCACTCAAAATATAAGCTAATGTGTAATTAGTTGTTATTTAAAATTTTGCTCCCCTTAGCAGAAAATGCTGGTGTCATAGACTGTAATGAAGAATTACTTATTAGTTCAGTGCAGGGGCTGGGTGGCCTGATGAAGTCCCTTAAGCATAGTTGTGACAGTTGTGCACATGATTTGTTGTTGATGAGATTTATAGTCGCTCATGCTTGTCTGTGTTTTCCAATAGGTGGAAATAGCACTGTTCCTAACAGCCATTTATAATTTAATAATAATTCCCTAATTTATATAGCACACAGATTACGCAGCGCTGCACAGAGCTTGCCAAATAGGTCCCTGTCCCCAATGGGGCTCACAATCTAATCAACCTTACAGTATGTTTTGGAGTGTGGAAGGAAACCGGAGGACCCGAAGGAAACCCACGCAAACACGGAGAGAACATACAAATCCATTGAATATGTTGACCTTGGGACTTGAACCCAGGCCCAGCGCTGTAAGGCTATAATGCTAACCACTAAGCCACCATATAGTAACATAATGACGTATGTGTCCCAGTTTGCTTTTTTTATGTTTTGATGCAGCCCTTATTATCTGTTTAATGAAATGATGTGAAAGGTCTGAAAGGTCTGTTATTGTCAGTATTATAATTCTTACTGTAAAAGCCTAATTATTCTTTCCCTGACCCACATCTCAATAAAAATAAGAATCCATTGTAGGTTAATATACAAGTTGCAGTAGTTATAATGGTGCACAATAACAGGACATGTACTAAAGTTTCAAAACAAATCACTTTGTGGCAAGGTTTATTTTAATACTTCTTATATCTTTATTAATATAAGTCATAATATTTAGAGAAGGGATAATGTCTTTGTTTAATTTCTTCTTCCCAAAATTTCTTCTTCTAAGTGTCTGTGTGGCCTGACAGATGCATGACAGACCTCAAAGCCCTGCACCATTAAATAGAATTGGCAAAGATTTTGGAGCATGTCATTCGCAAGAGAAAGAATGCAAAAAGTGGGCTGCCATCTTTAAACGCTGTAGAATTATTAGACATATTTTATGACAAAAGATATTAAACCTTATCTTATGGACAATAGACCTGACTTTAATTCTTTCATTTAGTGTGGGCTATTTATCATTAGGTCGGCTTCTTGGGGCAGTTCTATGTCTATTTTTGAAGCTGCGCTGCCCATCAGATTTAATAATCAATGGTTTGGGCCCTTTAATAAATGTTCTTATGGAAATAATCAAAATGCATAAAAAGTCCAAGCATCATACACCAGCAGGGGACCAGAGGAAAAATTTTACATTTTATGGGACATTTTTTAAAAAAGCCGCAAGTTATGAATCTGGCTTTGCACAGCATTACACTAGTGGCAGTTCTATGTTTATTCCAGATTAATGAAGAGGTGGAAATAGCCCCGTGCGACTTTTTAGCAGAAAAATGTCCCAAAAAGTGGTATTGCTGAAAAAAGAATGATAAAATTAAGATAATGAGGCTCTGTCGCTCCCGTGCCTGGCTCCAGTGCTTCTCCTCTTACATTAAGTATGCACTACTCCAGAGAATGATGTAATCACTGTGTTGTGCCTGACAAGCATAAGTAATCAATCACTGCACCATCCCCCAGCTGCTGTGTATGAGTCCAGCTCACGTTGATTAGTCCTGTCTGGACAATGCAGGATGCTCCATGTTATTTGTTTATGAACTGCAGTGTCAAGGGTGTCCCTGCACACTCGTGCCCCTCTTCGCAGTGCCCCGTGCCCCAGTCCACACTCACTTCTCCACACTCCTGATCCCGTCCCACCTTTGATTGGTGCTGGCACTTCCGGGTTTTCCTATTTAAGCCAGCTGCTACCAATATTCCCTGCCGGATCTTTGAGCTCATTGTCTTAGTCAAATTCTCCCGGCGTTGTTTGTTCCTGCCTAGATCTCCAGTTGTGACCCTGGACTTGATCTCTGGCCTTGCATCTCTGCCGCCTGCCCTGACTGCCTGCCTGCCTGTGCCTGACTCCGAGACTCCCTGCTGTAACTGTACCTCGACCTTCGCTGCCACCGTGGGCTAGTCGCACCTGTGGAACAACCTGGTGGCACCATGCTGCAGCAAGACCGTCGTTTGCTGGCGGGCTCTGGTGAAGACCGGGTGCAACTTAGACTCAGGTCCCAGGTGTCGGCTAGTGTCATCTCCTGCGTTGGTCCGGGGGTTCACTGACCCTGAGCCCAGACATGCAGGCTGGATGCAATCCAGCATTCCCAAGGTCCTTAATGTAATAGCTGCTTTTACAGCTTAGCCACTCAACTCAGAGATTAAACAAGATATGTTTCTACAACAGTGTAGCTACAAATAGTAGATTTCCTTTAAGCATAGAGAGGCTCTGGCAACACCCTCCAGTGCCCTTCAGGTTCATTAGCATATTTCTAAAACTTGATTTTGTCACTGTGCCAGGATTTATGAGTAAGTGTCCTTGGTTGATCGCTTAAGTTCCCTTCACAATTCTGAATTGCTTGTGGGGTTTTGGGAGCTGGTGGACTCCCTTTAAAATTGCCTAATTACAGTCATTTTATTATTAGTTCCCATATTGTCTGTGTGGGTTTTGTAAACTCCTTATTCTATTACTTTTTTTTTGTAATAGGAAAGCTAGACAGAAATTTGTCACGATTTGTAGAGCGCTATGGAATATGGAAATACAATATACACAATATACACAAGGAGAATAAAAATGAAGCCTGTCTCAGGCGCTGGTCACAGCAGGGACAGCAGGGAGCTTCAAGAAGGGTCTAGATGCCTCTTTACACCTAAATAACATTGATGGTTATGTTATATAGAATTGTTTCCTATAAATCTCCTTCTCATCCAATCCCCTCCCTTCCTTGGTTGAACTTGATGGGCACGTGTCTTTTTTCAACTGTATAAACAATGATATGATAAAGTAATGAAAATGGCAAAAATTTTACTTAGAATGTAAATGATGAAAAAGCTTAGAACAACATCTTTCTATATATAATACAGGATGACTATAAGAGTAGAGCTGTTCTGCTAATAATCTTTTCCAGGGTTAGGAGTTGGAGATTCGGCAGTGAATTCTTAACATTAATTGACACTAATGCAGTGCAAACTATTTGGTGAAAGATTTTTTTAATGGCTGAAATACTATAACACAGGACTTACATTGCAGGTGCAGAAATGATATTCTACACTCCCGGGAGAACTAAATTGCTCTTACTGTGAAATATCAATTAAAATTTATAGTCGCCTGTGCCGGTTCAGTGTCCTTTTCATGGGAAGTTTTAACTTTTGATTCCGCCTCAGAATGTATTATCCAGGCATTTGCAGCCACCACAGCGTTCTGTGCATCTATTTTATAAGTAGAATGAAAGATGGTTGTTTTTTTTCCCAGTTTTATGAGGTCATCGGAGTGACTTTTAAATGGGGCACCGGGCCAAACCTGATTCACACATCAGTTCATTAATTCACACAGCTGTCTAGAAAATCGCCATAATAACATGTGCTGCGAGGAGTAGAGAGGGGTGAAACTTTTAAGGCGATATTTCAATCAGCAGCCCTTGCTGACATCAGAAACAAGGAGCGGACAACTTAAACTCATTGTGAACAGCAGCGGCGCGCAGAGCTGAAATAACATTACAGATTGCATTAGTTACTTATAGCGCCCAACAGATGAAGCTGATGCTCCTAAGAGGAAAACTTGGAAACTGCCAATTTTTGGGGTTGATCGTGGGGATTTGATACACTATCATTGCTAGTCACAATTACATTTTTTTTAATACTATTTATTAAAGCTGCCAAAAAATTATTTGGTGAAATAGAATTCCTACCAAAGGATGAACTCGTTTTTGGATCTTTTTTTAGAATTCAAATCCAAAGTTAAGGGGAACCTGTCATTAGGATTTCAAATTTTTTACCTAATGACTGGTTCCCTTAGGCTTTTTAATACTAATTCATAATCTTTGGTTATAATGAATATTATTAGTTCCTTTCAGTTTTAAAACTATATAAAAGTTACCTGATTACCTGCCACCAAAGAGCATAGAGTCCTGGAGACATCTATACAAGACTGTGAGGCTCTGTGTAATCAGAGCTCTGCCAGCTCTCACTCCTCCCCCCTCCCTTCTACCAAACTGACTGAGATTTGTTTGCAGCATGGCATCGGCTCATGTCTGCATGATAGGGGGGAGGGGGAAGGAGGGAGCAGAAGGAAGGGGGAGCCAGGTATAATTTTATACATTTTATAACTAAATGGAACTAAGAATGTTGTTAATTATAAAAGATTGCAATTAGTATTATACAGCATATGGTAATTGGTCAGCAGGTCAAATGGAAAATCCTGATTAAAGGTTCCTTTTAAAAGCCGATAAAATGTACAGTCTTACGCTAAAAACACATTTTGGATTTTTACAGAATACTTTTTCTAACTGATCCGAAACAGTTTTATCTTAGGATTAAAATTTTAATAAAAGTTTGATACTGCAGGGTGCCCATGTTATGGATAATCCTTTCCTTATCCGCATTCGAGAGAAGGACCGTTCATCCATCCTGAGAAGCATCCGAGGTTTTTCCTCAAACCTCTTAAAGTGTTGTGACTATTCCCAACCAAACAAGGTGAGAAAAATTTGAAAAATATACACTATGGGGCACATTTACTTACCCGTCCCGTTGACACCGCCGATCCGGAATGTCCGACAAGGATTTGGAGCTGCCGCAATTCACTAAGATCGTGCGTCCAATTTCCTGCATGTGTCGCTTCCCCGCTGAGGTTCCCCTGGAGTTTACCTTCTTCTTCCCGGTGCATGTGAGTGCTGATTTGGCAACACAATTTGATTTTTAAATTCCGCGGTTTGTTCGAATCAGTCGGGTTGTCTGACGGCCACGTCCCCGATTTGTGTTGCATGAAAGCTTGCGCCGATGCAACACAATCCGATCGCGTGTGCCAAAAACCTGTGTGCAATTCAGGGCAAAACGGAAAGAATTCGGGAAACTCAACAGAAATGCGTCCGACGGATCACTAGTAAATGTACTATTTTATATAATTTCTGTTCTCCCATTTTGCAATATGTGATCTGTAGTGCACCAATTACAGTAATTAGAGGTCTATGGTACCCGGTCAAGGTTCAGTGAGCACACAGCACACAGGTGCCGGGCCCCTCAGCTTTCTATGGAGAAGGAAGGGGTGAGGAACTCCTATCTCCTGCACCCAGGGATACAGCCATTCCATCGATTCCATTGATGTTTCTGTACGATTTCGCTGTGCTGTAAAAACATATTTTATTCTTCCTTGGTTGACTTCTGTATCCAGTCAGGGAGGCGGGGAGAGCTCTTGAATCCAGTGAAGCTCTCCCTGCCTCCTCTCATTCATCCAGATACCTAAAACTCTGCCCTCCGCCCTGCCCTCTTATCCACATCACTCACCACCGGTTCATGATGGCAGCGCATGCGCGCCTATATCTTAAAAGCTGGCCTGATCGTTCCCGGCTACCTCTCAAGGCACGTTCACATTGATGCTACCTCCTCAGACACGTTCACATTGTAGCAATTGGAGCAAAATCGGTTCAGACAATTTCAAAGGCTCAGCAAGTCGATCATGAATGATTCGTTCATCTCTAGTCAATATATATGTAGATTTTGTTAAATTTACTAATCAACTTTGTAGCATTTATTGAAACATTGGGGGTCATTTACTAAGGGCCCGATTCGCGTTTTTGCGGCGGGTTAACCAAATTTTTCCATTTTTCCTGTATTGCCTGGGATTTCGGCGCTTACCTTCACCCGCCAATGGATTGTGCATTCCGGCGGACCTCGGTGGACTTCAGCGCAGCAGCGACACTTGGTGGACGTCAGAGGAACTGCCTTAGTGAACCGCCGGAAGACCCGAATCCAACGCAGAGAGCGCGCCGCTGGATCGCGAATGGACCAGGTAAGTAAATCTGCCCCAATGTGGGGACTGTGCTGAATCTGATATATGAATTGGTAGCTCTTATCTATGTTGTCTAGTCATCTAGTGAAAATTGTTTTAGTAAAAAAAAGTAATGTTATGTCTGAATCAATGTTAAAACCAATGAGTTATGAAATCTGTGAGTATTCGCGGTTTCCTTGTATGCCATTGGAGTCCCACTATTAGAAGAAACATAAGTGACCTTTATGGACCCCAATCAGTAGATAAACCCATCTGTAGGTGGCCCTGCTCATTACCATACTTGTGAAGTAATTTAAATGGGGTGTTTACAAGAGGACAAGAGGAGGAATGGGGTGTTGCTGCCTGGCTCAGTTCAGGAACACCCAGCTGACTCAATTCACAGGATTACAATACAGAGTAGGGGAGGGGGGGTCATTTTATAATTCATAGGAGGTGCTGACTCTGGTTTTAATATCATCATGCAGAGCAACTCACTACAGTAAATGAGGTAGTGAGGTTGGTTTGGGGGGACTAAATGTTCCTGAATTCATTTAAGGACTGGATTAATCTCAGGCTGTTGCTTAACTCTCTAGTCTAATCTTGTTGAGCATGTAGTACACCCTTTCTATTTGTACGCGTCGGCAAGACAATTCATGTATCATAGAGCCCTTTGATAATTTAAGGGTTTGAGATTTGGTAATAGCCTAACTACGTAAGATAACCAGAATGTTGGGTTTCAGAAAAAACAATATAAAATGACAGAAAGATTTTATACAATAGTGCAACACAAATCACATTTTAGCCCAAAACTGACCTTTTATTTGCAATTCACATTACTTTTCACAATATACAGGTTGTTTTTGTACAGCTGCTTATGTCGACTGTGTAAGCAGAACTGTAATATTGTAGCAATAAAAGTGGGAAAACCCCTCCATAATTTAGATATCAAAAGTAGAGATGAGCGGACCAGAAGTTTTCGTTCCGGTTCGGGGTTTGGGCGTGTCCCATGCAACCCAGAAATATTGCTGGATTGTCCGGTGGTTTTTTCCCACTGGCCAATCAGAGCAATAGCTAGTAGCTAGTAATGTCAATTTGCCAGATTGGCTGTTTAGTCGCTAAATACTGCAATTGTCGAGGTAGTTCAGGATGCACTCAAACTCGAAATGGAACTTCGGGTCCCCTCATCTCCAGAAAAAAAGGGTTCAGTGGCCAGAATAGTTTTAAATATATAAAGGGACAAATAAAGAAAAATAAAAAGTTACAATTTACAAAAAACTTGATTGAAACAAAATTTTATTTTCGGAATAATTAGCAATTATAATACTGAAAAGACACTTAACTTTATATACTGCTCTATGAGATTATCCTATTTTTATAGGGTAAATATTTTATCAGAGGGTTTGTTCCGAGCAAGTTACCACCTTATTCTTCAATTTTTCACGATGTCTCATTAGTGGAAACCCAAGTCATTATGGGAATTATGGGTCTCCTGTTATGCTGCCGCTTCAGTCAAACTCTTAGCATCTCACAAGAAGTTGTATATCTATGACTTTTTCATGGACTTTTAATAGAGAATCCAAATTTTTATTTTACAGCCAATCGATTTAAATAAACAAGTTTCTATCTTGAGACCTAGTCTTTTTAGAGCATCTCAACTTGTATCACAACGCATTGCTGCTATATTGTAATCCCTTCTGTTGAGTATATTGGAATAGGAAAGATTATGGGGCGGATCGCATTTTCGTTGGACTGTTCGCCATTTTCGGGATTTGCGCAGCTTTGACAGGTATTTAACAGGGGTTTGCGTCGGGATTGTGGCGCATGCGATTGAATTGTGGGGGGCGGGCCATCGGACAATCCCACTGATTCTGACTAAGCGCAGGATTTAACTTTCAAATTGTGTTGCAAACCCTAGGACTTACATGCACCAAGAAGAAGAAGATGAACTCCGGGGGACCTGAGCAGGAAGCGACACAGTGCATTATCATCAGACAATGCACTCTCAGGGAACTCGCTGGACCAGTTAAGTAAATGTGCCCCTATAGCTTTGAACAATTCCTAAAACTAAGTACTATTAGCAAAGGCTTGAAGACTGGCAGTTTGTAAATGATGCTCTATCGCTTACTACATTTTCTGCTGAGCACAATCCTATTCTACATTATATCCTGCTACGACATTTGTAGAGAATCGAAATACATGGCCTAGAAGCCTCACATAACTTGTTGGAACCATACAGTACAATGTGCATGGATTCTAAAGGCTAAAACTACATTTTCTTTACTTTTAGATTTACTTATGCCAGTTTTGAATTTACCATATAGGAAAACCTGATACTACTTTCTGCAGGAACCCAACAAGCCTTCATTTCTTTGGATACAGAAATTTTGTCCATAGCTTCCCAATGGTCTGGCTTAATGCCCTTCAGATATTACTTACTAAAACTAACTTCCCAACAAAAATCATAGCAATGAATATGTTTAGGGCTTAGACAAGATATTGACCATGATTAATACATTATCATACATTTCACTGTCAGTTTTGGAAAGAAAGTCAATATTTGGCAAATTTATCTTCTGCATTTTACAGCTTTCACCACGCAATCCCATTTGCTTTCTTTGCACTCCAACTTCTGTTTCATTGGTTTGGTATGTTGAAACGAGTCCTCCTGATCTTCATCATCTGCTTCTGATACAATCTCCATCTTCTGAATAATAAGCTTGATAAGTTCATGCTGCTTCTGCATGACTGATGACAGATCCTTCAACCTAGGTTTGGACATAAATTACAGTCAGATTTCATTGACTCAGTTTGGCTACTGTAGTTTACATTGGTTTATGTAAACATGCAAAATACATTATTTCTTAGATAGTGAGACTTATTCAAAATTTCTTTCACCATCAAAATGTCATAATCTTGTCTCCAGTTATAATATATGTACTACACAGGAGTAGACAGCCCTGTAGGTATAGACACTAGGTCTTTGCCTAATGCTGGCAACCAACAAGACTTTAACTACGTTACCAGCTTAAAGGATTTCAGCGGATGGCACGGCCAGGAGGGATGAGATTGGGCCAGTGAAGGGCGTTACTGTCCCCAGGCCTGCGCACATGCTGCATAGGCAATTTTTCACATGTGAAAAGTCACCGGCCGTGTTTATTTCTACTCCAGGCAGGGCCTGTTGTAGAGATAAAAGCTGTGCAATATCCGCTGGATACATTAAGTGGCTGGAGCCCCTTGATGTATCGGGCCGTGCCAGAGCAGCACGAGCACCGGCATATGATAAATATCCCCCAATGGGTGGATGCTGGGTCTTTTTTCATGGGTTAGATTGGACATGAAATGCAGAGTCTAACAATCAAAGTCTGTAACGAAAAGTCTGGGAGTTTGACACAGATCTTCAAATATTCTAACATCATTGAAGGGAAATGAAATTCCCAACGGCTTCCTACGCTATGTGCAAGTTTCAAGTGAGCTGTGTTTTTTCTAAGAAGAAAGTTGACAGATGTGATGGGTAGTGATGCGCTCATGTTCAGGGTTGGGTCTGGGGACTGAACTGCCTCCATTTAACACCAGCGAACAGTGCTACTATCGATCAAAGGTGTTAACTCTTTAAATGCTTCCGGCAAAGGTGTTGCACGTTCCATGTGCATTTAAAAGACGGGGCATTTAGAGCCTTTATTCCCATTCACGAGTGTTAGATGGCTGAATGATTGTGAGCCAAACCCTTATCTGAACTTCTGATTGAAGTTGGGATTCGGATTCACAAGACTCGTAATGTTTGGCACGGATCCGAACATTGTAGGTGTGGGTCTGCTCATCACTAGCGGTTAGACATATGTCCTTAACAATGTTTAAGGTTGGATGAATTATCTGAGAGTATCCCTGGAGAAGGCTGTACTTACAAATAGGCTTTTGTCTTTTTCCAGCCTTATATATTATGATACTATGAAAGTGATCATCCCTTTAATTTTATGCTCCCTGATCTCAATGCATAAAATTAAGCTTGTAATACCCCCCCACCTATATAGTACTGCAGTCATCTTATAAGACTAAGACTAGACGGCTCTTTTAGGTCCCTCTGCATCCCCTATACACAAGCTCTTCAAGTAACAAGACCATGTATGGAAAAAAAAGTGCAACTCTCTGCTAAATATCATATAAGTGAAATTCTGTCTTGTTAAATGCTTAAATTGAACAATTTTAATAGTATTATAAATTAGAATAAGAAAGGAAATAGAAAATACTAACCGATTCTTCTGCTTCCAAAGTTGTACTTCCATTGTGGGATCATTTTCAGGAACTTCATGTCTAAACTCATCACAAGTCAGAAAATAACGTAACATATTCTAGAAAAATGGAAAACAACGTGTAATTATTAATGGACATGTTCCATCACATCATCTCCTAATAATGATAATAATTCTTTATTTATATAGCGCACACAGATTACCCAGGGCTGCACAAAGCATGTCAAATTGGTCACTGTCCCCATGGGGCTCACAATCTAAACAACCTAACAGTATGTTTTTTTTGAGTGTGGGAGGAAACCGGAGTACCCGGAGGAAACCCACGCAAACACGGAGAGAACATACAAACTCTTTGCAGATGTTGACCTGAGTGGGATTCGAACCCAGGACCCCAGTGCTGCAAGGCAGAAGTGCTACTCACTCAGCCACCGTGCCGCCCTCCTATAGGCAGTGGTATTCTCTCAGTTCATGCTGTTGTATAGCACAAAAAATAAAATTCAATAAGATTTGCTTTTAATTAACCGCAACTGAGAAAACTGTCAAAAAAAGATTTTATACCAACCAGATTGAAAAGGAGCATTGAAAAATGCATCTACAGTATGAAACAAATTTTATAGCATGCATTCTTATAGCATCAAGCAAAGATACTCTTAAAGAGGAGATTTCATCACCTTGTCCAATTCCAACTCTTTGAACATTTTAATAGATAATGGGACTCATTTACTAAGGGCCACGCGGACCGCACTTTTCGGATGTCCGACGATTTCCATTTTGCGGCGCTGGGACAGGGATATAAAAGGGGTTTTTGGCGCATGTGATTGGATTTTGCCACAAGCTTGCCGGCCTTCATGCGACAGAAATCGGGGGGGCGGGTCGTCAGACTATCCGACAGATTCAGACGAACCGCAGAATTTAACTTCAAAATTGTGTCGCAAACCATGCACTTACATGCACTAGGAAGAAGATGGTGAACTCCGGCGGACCTGAGCGGGGAAGCGACACATGCAGGATATCAGGCACACAATCTAAGTGAAATGCGGCAGACTGCATTCCGGATGGACAATACACTTTCGGGAACTCAGAGGGACCGGGTAACTGAATGTGCCCCAATGTTTCACTCTAACTCTGACATAGCTGGAATTATCTCTCTAGCCCCCACCATTCCCAAGTAATCAATGTCAATATTCTCTGATCTTTACTGTCAGATAGGTGAAGCCAGGCTTTCTGCTTCAACCCAGCTCCTCCCATCTGACACTATAGAGGAAATGTAGTAAGTACCCAATATGCTAATTAGATTCTCTAGAAACCCATTTGACAGTACAGATCACAAAATTGAAGAGAAAATTCCAACTGAACAAGCATCAGTAGAGCAAAACCTATTACAGGATGTGGAACTTTGAATTTGTTGGAGGAGTTTTAAGGGCGTCCAAGGGGTTGTACAGGCTTACAATTTTTATTATTACAGGCCCCAAATTGAGTGAAATTAAAAAAGGATTTATTTTTATGGTCTTCAACTTCCATGCAGTGCGGCACCACTAGCCACCAGCATCCTCAGCTGCAATACAGAGGCTGAGCTGTGATGTTGCTTCAATAGTACATACCTACTACAGCGTGTATTGCTCTGTAGTGAGAGATAGAATCCACCATACATAGTAAAGGACCATAGTGTAGTGGTAAGAATAAATGAATACAAAAATAACATTTATACTTTTTACACCAACTTGAGCCATTAATGAAAAACTTAGAAAGTTAGACAAATTAATTGCTGTAAATTGAAGGCACACTGACAACTGAAATGGAATGGGTTAAACTGAGTCTGTATGTGGCGGTGCGGCAGTCTAGCCACCAGCATCCTCAGCGCAATAGGGCTTGGAGCTGTGATGTTTGCTTCAATAGTACATACCTACACAGCATGTAGTGAGAGATAGAAATCCACCAACATAGTAAGGACCATAGGTGTAGTGTAAGAATAAATGAATTAAAAATAACTTTATACTTTTTACAACCGCAACTTGAGCCATTAATGCAAAATTAGAAAGTTAACAACATTATTGCTGTTAATTGAAGGCCACTGACACTGAAATTGAATGGGGTAACTCTGAGTCTGTATGGACAGAATATCAATTTTGAAACATTTTTCATATATTTCACAAATCCGCCTGTATCACTTAATGATCTCTCAGGCAGAAAAACAACTGTATATTGGCAACTTTACAAACGAGCCTAAAGAAATATAAACCTCACCACAACAGCACAGTGAACAACACTTAATTGACATAACAAAAAAAGGAAAACAAGAATATATATTATATATAGCCCCATTCACATGACATATCGTGGGCCATTGATTCCGAGTCTTACAATCTGCAGCCAGACCAAGGCCCCCATAGCTGAGTATGACCTGATTCCTTCCAAAGGATTGTTTGGCTTTTGCTCCAAAAAGCCTCATAAGGCGTTGTATTGTAATCACTTACGTGTCATGCCAACATGTATGTACCCTTATCTGAAACTCAATAAAGTTTTTCGTGAATGGAAAATGGCCAACACTGTTTCTACCTCTCTATCCTCACCTATGGACAAGCAAAGTGAAAACTGTAGATTTTGTAATTAAACTCAACTCTTTAATCAATATTGTCTCTGCTGTTTTTCTAAATTTTGCCAATTGGTAAACAAGACTGGAGTAGAAGATTCTAATGTGAAAGAAATCTTGAAAGTTTAGCTTGTTCTGAGATAGATATATATAGAGGTATAGATAGAAAAGGGAAAAAAGTATTTTTGCAGCACAGTGTGAACAAGCCCCAGTGTGTGTGTGTGTGCGGGGGGTGTGTGCAAAACAAGGCTTCAAAGTCCAGGTACACGACTTACATACATACAGTATCTAACAAAAATGAAGCAGCACTCCAAGTAGTTGGTGTAAATGGAGGGTGTAATTTATTCCAAGACAAGCGACGTTTTGGTGCGGTGTGCTGCTTCATTTTTGTTGGATATAGATATAGATAGATAGATCGTGATTAGAGATGAATGAATCTTGTTGGTTTGTTGGTTTTCAGGCACCGAATTGAAAATGAATTTTAGCTCTAGATGAACAAGTTCCGTATATACGCTAAGCATACACAGCCTCCACATAATGGTCCAAATCATTTCTTTTTGCAGGGATGGAGCAGTAAATATTATACCTTCTAATCAGAGTTATCTCACAAACTATAGTATTGTAACTTTTATCCCTTTATGACAATTTTAAAATGGCCAACACTGTTTCTACCTCTCTATCCTCACCTATGGACAAGCAAAGTGAAAACTGTAGATTTTGTAATTAAACCCAACTCTTTAAGCAATATTGTCTCTGCTGTTTTTCTAAATTTTGCCAATTGGTAAACAAGACTGGAGTAGAAGATTCTAATGTGAAAGAAATCTTAAAAGTTTAGCTTGTTCTGAGATAGATATATATAGAGATATAGATAGAAAAGGGAAAAAAGTCTTTTTGCAGCACAGTGTGAACAAGCCCCAGTGTGTGTGTGTGTGTGTGTGCGGGGGGTGTGTGCAAAACAAGGCTTCAAAGTCCAGGTACACGACTAACATACATACAGTATCTAAGAAAAATGAAGCAGCACTCCAAGTAGTTGGTGTAAATGGAGGGTGTAATTTATTCCAAGACAAGCGACGTTTTGGTGCGGTGTGCTGCTTCATTTTTGTTGGATATAGATAGATCGTGATTAGAGATGAATGAATCTTGTTGGTTTGTTGGTTTTCAGGCACTGAATTGAAAATGAATTTTAGCTCTAGATGAACAAGTTCCGTATATACGCTAAGCATACACATTGGGAAGGCACCCGATGTATACACTTAACGTATACATTGAGAAATAGTGGTAGACTGAGGCATAGTTGTTGCCTCCGTCTGGCCACTAAACATCCAGAAATGCCAGATAGCAAGCCAAATCTAGAAATGCAGGATAGCAAGCCAAATCTTTTCATCCTGCAGCCTCAGCCTAAATACGGCACATGTGTTTGACAGAGGCAATAGATCTCTATTGGGATCGGATGCAGTGTATTGCACCCCGCCCCATTGTACTCCCGAGCGCATACATCACTCGGCAGGAGGGAGGACCCAGTGCTGTCACTCTGCGTATTAGGATCGCCGTATAAGCATGCAGTGGGATACATCTGTGCCATACATTGTTAAGAAATGTCAGACTCCTCCTGATCTTACAACATATGGCATATATGGCTGTAGATAACTCACAAAATAATCCCAGCTCTTTCTGTCGGCTGATGACTCAATCATACATCTATCCAAAAGATTCTAAATGAAAAAGAGAAAATATAATTAAAATTTGGGTATTTTGTGAAGCAAATATACAAATACATTTTACATGGCTGAATAAGTAAAACTTTGGTTCCATATTATCCTGTAAGGAAGCCCCCCGAAGCAAGACTTACAAGACCAGAGACATGAGGTGGGATAGTAAAAAAAAAAAAACATGTTTTCTCCAAAAGGAACATTTACCCAGGCGATTATCACACATCATATGACTAGGCTTCATGTAAGTCATGCTTGAGGTAAAGACAGCAAAGTTTTCCCAAAATCACTGGAAGGATGAGGCAATAGTTGAAGACAACAACCTATCCAAATAACATTGCACCCAAAACTCAATGACATATTTACATTTTTATATGTAGTCATCTAATTTGTGCGGTCGCACATCGATGTTGGGTGCTGTTGAGGATTAGGGTTCCCACCCCAATAATATCCAAATAAAAGTAAATCCAAGCACTCCGTATGGGTTTTTGATGCCAGAAAGTGATATTTTATTTACACAGAAGTGATCAAAAGGTGTGACGTTTCGACCTACACTCAGGTCTTTGTCAAACACGATCAGGATGGAGATCAGGACTTGGCTGGCTGTGCTGGCGAGCATCAGGTATTGAAACTATGTGTCTGTAGGCAGCACACTTTCTGGCATCAAAAACCCATACGGAGTGCTTGGATTTACTTTTATTTGGATTTTTATATGTAGTGTTAGAAAATAACCCATTACCTTTAAGCCTTCTGGGAGATAATTTACCATTTCGAGAATGGGGCACGTAAAACTTGTAGAAGTGTCTGAAAACGTGACAAGTACTTCTTCCCACCTACAATAAAATATGGTTAGATAGTAAGAATACTGCACAGAACTATCCTAGATGCAAACATTTATATGTGTAATTTTTTCCTTTTACAGTAGAGATACAGTGGTGAGGATGTATTAACGCACTAGTGCCACAATTCTGGTGGTTTTGCGCCTAAAACACTCTAACGCACTAGTGCCACAATTCTGGTGGTTTTGCGCCTAAAACACTCTCTAAAATGCCTTGCGCCACATTTATCAAGGCTTTTAGACCAGCTTTTAGCCATTTTCCGACTTGTCCGACTGAGGGGCGTGGCCTTCCCAAAAGGGTTGTGGTTTGGACTAAAAGGGGGTGTGGCCTATTTGCATGTTCCGTGCACCAAAAATTGTGGCGCAGAGTTTAGACCACTTTAAAGTAGGTCTAAACTTAACGCACTAGTGCCACAATTCTGGTGGTTTTGCGCCTAAAACACTCATTTATCAAGGCTTTTAGACCAGTTTTTAGCCATTTTCCGACTTGTCCGACTGAGGGGCGTGGCCTTCCGAAAAGGGTTGTGGTTTGGACCTAAAGGGGACGTGGCCTATTTGCATGTTCTGTGCACCAAAAATTGTGGCGCAGAATTTAGACCACTTTAAAGTAGGTCTAAACTAGAAACCGACAGTGTTATCCTGCACCAGATTCATTAGCCAGTGATAAATCTGCTGAAGAAAATGACTAGGGTTTTCCTCCACTAAAGTGACGGAACCTGGGACACATTGATACATCCCCCCCAGTAACTTGCATTCGAATACAACACTTCAATCCACCTTTTCCGTTTTGGTGTTTGCTTAACTCATTCCTGACCTTCCAAACGCCATAGTTTTTAAAATGTTTCTGTTTATAGAGCCATTTGCAGGTTTGTTACCTGTGTTCGTCCTGGCTTCAGTGTCATCCTCTGCCCGTAAAAGTGCAGCATAGGATGCACTGATGTATGTGAATTTATGCCTGCATTAAGTCCTGCACAATACAAATCATACGCAAGCCTTTGTATAGCTTTCTTAGGTAAAAATACATTTATTCTATATCACAATATTATATATGAAAAAGTAGTAAAAACAATGGGGCTATTTTACTAAGGGTCCGAATGCTGCACTTTCGTCGGGTTTCCTGAATATTTCCGTTTTGCGCCGAATTGCCCCGGGTTTTTTGCGTACGCGATCGAATTGTGGCGCATCAGCGCCTGGTTTCACGTGACAGAAATTGGGCTGCGTGGCCATCGGACAACCCAACGGATTCAGAAAAAACGTGGAATTTAAAAAACAATTTGTGTCGCAAGCCAAAGCACTTACATGCACCAGGAAGAAGAAGGTGAACTGCGGCGGACCTGTTGGATATCGGGAGCACGACCTTAGTGAATCCCGGCAGACCCAAATCCTTGTCGGACAACGTGGCGCGGGATCGCGACTGGACCCGGTAAGTAAATGTGCCCCAATGTATATTTCACCAAAATGTAATCTGGTCGAATTCCTAAGTATTTTATGCTTTACAAATCCAATCAATAGGTAAAGTTTGTTTCATTGCATTCACCAAGGCCGAGGGCTTCACTGAGAAGAAAGGTGTACACTGCTACATTTCGGAGGTCACAACTTCTTCTTTCTTTGTGAC